>VZRX01016293.1:88181-138722 GCA_013398075.1 Notiomystis cincta
CGAGAGGAGCGGAGCCAACGGGCTGGACGCTGAGGCGGCGAGCGCGGAGCAGCAGCAGCAGCAGCACGGCCGCAGCAGCGCCCTGATCGCGGTAAGCGCCGCCCGGGGCCGGCTGCTGGGGCCGGGGAGGGACGGGCGGTCGTGCCCGGCTGGCATCGGGACCTCTGGAGCTGGCTGGGGGAAGGAAAACGAGCGGTCGCGGCTGCTGTGGTGGCCTGCGGTGCGAGGGCTGGGCTTGGGCTGCTTTGCGGAGTGCCCTGGCTGCTGTGTTACAACTTGGCGGCCGATAAGGGCTGGTTTGTTTTCGCTCGTCACCTCTGCACGCTGGAAGAGTATATAAAAACTGCGGCGCGGTGGGGTAGGGGTAGCGGCAGGATTTCTGTGATGCTTAAAACATTCGGAGTATTTCGTGAATCATATTTCTGGCTAATTCACCTAAATTGCTCCTGCAGAAACTGTCAGAGGGGCATTAATACTGCGGTGCCTTTGGATTTTTGTTTGCTTGCTTAAGTCTTTAATTTGGGATATCAGGGTTTTGTGGAGTCCTTTGATAAGGATACGCTTGCTAATGAGGGGGGAGTTTTAAGACAAATAATGTGTCTGTTAATTCTGGTACATATTGGAAAGAATTTCAGTGGAAAGGCAGCTGCTTGTTTGCCACTCACTCTAGTGGGTGTGAACACCATGAGAATCCCACTCCACCCATTAAAAACTGGCTTAGCTCAAAATCTTAATGTTTCTCTGGCTTCTCTAGCATTTCTGGTTGTCGGGACATATTCACATAGCCCTGTTTGTATATCAAGATAGGTAACGCTTAGCTTATTCTGGGCCCTTTAAATATACTGCTGTGTGCTAATGTGTCAGTAATGTAGGTTAGTAGGATAACCTCTTAAAGGCTGCCTGTCCTAATACCTGTCTGCCTTAAAACCAGGTATTTTTAAATGGTGGCCTGCAAGAAAATGATTCAGTATCACTTTGAGTGTCTTTCAAAGGGGACTCTGGATTAACCTAAGATATTTCCAGGTTAATATATAGAATAAATCGTATTTTTAGGGTGCTCTGTGTATTTGATTGGATTAGAAAGGAAGGAGGATATTCTTCTCTCTGTCTTGGACCTCATTTACTGTTTTTAAAATATAATCATGATAGAGCTTATTATATACTTGAGTGTCCAGGACATGATGTGAAATGCTGAAACACGGGGTGTATCGATGTCATCTTTCCTGTGACCAGCACTAGGCAGCCTGGGTGCAGTTTGTAGTATTTACAAGATGAACTGAAAGTGTTACTTGACTGAATTGTTTCTGTTCTCGCCAATACACCTCTGAGACTCAAGGACTTGCTGACTGTTGAGAAGACTGAGGTCCTTGTGACACAGTTAGAGCACCTCACAGGGCTGCTACAGAAGGGTACTTGAGGAAGAGAGGAAACCTTGTGCATTCCTGACACTGATTCTGCAAAACTTTACAGTTAGCTGTTGTTTAGCAGACTGATCTTGAATGTAAACTTGTGTGAAAACAAAAATTACTCCAACTTGGCTTTTATTATCTAGAAACTTGGTGGGGTTCTGTTTAGTTCCTGTTGGGCTCTCAGGCTTTTTGCATATGGGGCTCTACCCCTAAATAGTGTGTATTTTCATTATGCTCAGGGCTCTTTAGCATGTGAAATCCTGTTGCTTAAACTGCCACCACACGACTTCATATTGATCTTCTAAAAGAAAGATGTCTCTAATTCATTGGTGTTGTTTCTCTTAAATCACTTTGGATGTGGATTTGATCTAATTAGCATCCATTATAATGAGGGCTCTCAACAGCAGCAGGTTCTGAAGTGCACTGCACATCTGGGGAAGTCCTTGTACAGGAAGCTGCTGCCAGTGGCCAATTTACACAACAGAAGAGGGTTTTAGTGTATGAATGACTCTTCCTCAGGCTGGCCTGCTGTTTCCTTCCTAGGATCCATGACTATGAGCTTAATTGCAGCTGCTGATTCGTCACCTCGTTACTGGGTTATAAAGTTGGTTTGCTTAGTAATTCAAGTCTTGGAAAAAAGCACAACAACAACAACAACACCTCTGCTGCTAATTAATTCCTCTGGCCCAGAAGGTCCTTCTCTAGATTGGTAGTTTACCTCTACCCATCATGTTGCCATTATCAAGATCAAGCATGTGGTTTGAATGGGAAGGAGGTGGGCTTGATTTCCAGTGTCCAATAAAGTTTGGATGAACACCAAAATTATCTTCTTTTACAACATCCTGGACACATTCCTTTCCAAAGAATGCTGCTAGCTCAGTGCAACATGCATTATATCAGCTGCTGCTGCTGTAACAATCCAGATTTTTCTGTGAGGCTGCCTATGAATTTGCTCTTGGAAATTGGTACTTTAAGTTGACCGTTAATGAAGCGTTTATTTTGGTCCCTGAAAGAGAGAGGAGTTCATGTAAAGGTGAAGGCTTTGTGCTCTAGCATTGGAGGTCTTGTAGGAGTAGGACATGAGGCTGCAGTGCCACAAGTGTGGACAGTGTGGGCACTGCCGAGTGCTGTGCTGCAGAGCACCTTCTGTCAACCCACCATAGGCACAGGGAACAGGGTGGCACCACCACTTCCTCCTCAGTGTCTTATATGATTGGTCACATGGACAAAAACAGATATTTTCTCTTCCATTAGTCGTTTCTGTGGTTTAGATCCTGAAGTTGGATGGATCTTGCTTACAAGCAGAAGTAAGGAGTAGCTTCTTCCTTATCTTCTTACTAATCAGCTGTAAAATTTGAGCTACAGAAACTCAGAGAATACAGTATGGATACAGAAATACTTTGGATTATTTGTGCATCATGTAGGCCTGTACTTCATTTGAGGAAAATGTTGAAAAACCTTCTAGCTTTCTACTTTTAAAAAACTTCCAGACCATTATTTAATGGGAAATCCAAATGTTGACATCTACTTCCCATTTCTGTTGTTTAACATGCCACTGTTAAGGTTGTGTTCAAAGTAGATGATGCTTGATGTTTGGATAATGTGTTTGCTGTGTTAGTCTTGCATTTCTGAGAAACAGGGAGGCTGGGAAGGGATAGGGCTTGTCTCCTAGAACATTTTTTTCTCTGCCAGGTTCTGATGCATGAAAGTTCATCTAATAATGCTGTTTAAATTCTCTACAGGAGAAAGATTGGCTTCCTTGCATTTCTGTGATAGACTATAAGGCAGTGTTGGCTGAGCTGAACAGAAGGAGTTTCATTGACATGTGAATGAGGAGAATGGCAAGATCTGGATTTTCATCTCCACTCCTTGTTTTATGATGTGGTGTCTTGGAAGGAGAGCTGCTCCCTGTTTCTTACTGGGTTTTTTTCCCCACCTGAGAGCAGTTGTTGTGCAGAGAGCTTGCTTTGTCTAGGACTGCCACAAAACCACAAACAGTATTTCTGGAATGAGCACAGAAGGTCTAGTCAGTGGCCTGTCTTGAGAATGCTTTGTGTTAAAGCCGAAGAGCAGCATTTATTTGGGAGTGATAGGTGTTTTACATTAATATTACTTAAATTCTAAATTAAGCAAAGGCACCAAATAAAAAGTTCTAAATGAAATTTAAGCCCAAGGAGAGAAATGCAGTGTTTCTTGGTTGAAAGACCAAAATTAAATTAAAGGGATTAGATTGCCCAGAGTGTACTGAGAAGCATTAATGACGTTCCTCTAACAAAGCTCAGGCTGGTACACTGACAGTTCAGAAGACCTCATTTTTGTGTAAGCTGTGGTATAGGGGTGTTAAATTGTGAAATTATGTTTTACCACAAAAATAGCAAATTATTTACATGTTATTTATATATAGCTATGATGCAGTGTAGTCTTGCCACCATTGTTTGTTTTTGCTGACAAGTCTGATAGTTTGTTGCCCAACAACTCAGACAGGTTTTTCTTTGTCTCCTTTTAGTTCTCTGGGAGGTATTGTTTTATGTTTGAAACATTTCCCTTACCAGATTAGTTAGATATGCAGTGATGCTTCCTAAGTTGTAAAGATCTGGGAGTGACTGAGCTGCTGCTGCTGCTGTTTAAGTTCAAGTGAGGTGGAGGATCCGGCATTGCAGCTGAAGGCACAGGAGTTTTTTTGATTCAGCAGAACAATTCCTGTAGCAGAAGCTGCCCCTTGTGACTAATGCAGGCTTGGGATATTTATAGACATGCCTATCCACAGCCCTTCTCCACTCCAGCAGGCAGTCGCCCAAATATAAAAGTCTGCTGGAATTAAAGTAAAAATTAAAATGAGTCCAGCAGTTTGGTTCTGACAGCACAGTGGAATGCAGGAACACATTGGGTAATAAAATGCTTTCCTTGCAGGGGGAATGCAACTTTGGAAGCTGTGGGTAGATGCACAGTAAATGGGGAGTTCTTACTATGGTGTGTAGTCAAAATGCTGCGTTTTCTATCTAAAATTCATACACTACAATGTCTGGTATTTGCATTGTTGTTCCAGCTTAAGGAGTTGTCATCTGTGTTGCTCCTGGCCTTGGTGAGGCAGGAGGGGAGAATCAGTGTCTGTAGAGGACCTACTGTGAACTCTGGTACATGGGAGCTTATCTGTGCTGCAATGCTGCCACTTCCATGGCAGAAAAATATTCTGATTTGGTTTCCCCTTCTAGATGGGAATGCTAGGAGCCATACTGGAGCTAGTTTTTATTATGCTTATAGGCTAATGTAGCATTTCTTCTTTGAAAATGTCCAGCATTATGTTTCTCTTGCTGGTATATCAGGACAAACCCTTGTAGGCTTAATTCTAATACTGAAATGGTAAATTAATTTGAAATACAAAAAATTAAAGCTCTACTGAATCCTGCAAGAATATTTAAATCTCTATAACAGATGCTTTAAAAAACCAAGTAAGAACATTACAGAGAGCCTGAAAGGCACAGTATGAGTACCAGTTTTTTAAGAAGTTTCTTTCTTTTCTGCCACGTTCAGGAGGTGGTTTGTTGGGTTTTTTTAATGAAACCTGCATACAGTTTGTGTGTGTATGTGTATTTATATATATATTTACTGTCTTCAGTTACAGGGCTCAGTATAGCAAAGTGCTGGATTTTTGCAAAAGGACTTAAGCTGACTGTTCTCAGTTTTAACAATTCTGAATTATAAAGGATTTCTTGCTTTCAAGCAAACAATGTGAGCTAAACTTTCATTCTTGTTAAGTTCTAATGCATTGAAATGTCATTGGTTTCAGATGATTATCTAAATCTAGTTTCAGGTATTAAGTCCACCCCAAAGTAGCCAACACCAACCAAACAAAAAAACCTGAACAAAAAACCCAACAAAACCAATCAGAACAATTTTCTACCAGTGTTTTAATCAGTGATTCATGCCACTTCCCACCAACACAGTAAGACAGCACTGCCCTGGCCTCTGAAGTTTTGAACTCTGACAGTGCTAACAGGCAAGAAATAGATGAAGTTTTGAAGCTTTTCTCATTTCTCCTTGGGCTCCAGTAGTAGTTTTTGGACAGATTTTACAAAGTCAGTCAATTTGCCCCTGCAGTGAGACCACAGTAGGGCTGAGCACTATTGTGGTAAAACTGGTGGGTTTAAGACAGAGATCAAATATATCAAAATGCTTTGTGTGCTCTCTGTTTTCTGCTGGAAGCCTTTCATTTGCCTGGGCACACATCCATCTCTGGCACTGCGGGCCTGTGTCCTCGTCAGCCTGTGAGTTACATGGCCAGAGGCTGCTGTGTTGGACACCTTTTGTTGTCGTGGATGGCACCTGGGTTTTGTCAGCTTGTGCTCTGGGCATGAGGAATCCACGGCTGGGCATGTGTGCTCCTGCCAAGGAAGTGTTTATGGCCACGTTGAGGACTCTGTGTTCTGCTCACGTGAATAAAATGCAGGTGATGTGACGTGGAGGAGGTGCAAACTTTGACAAACTCTCTGTCCTGGGCCACAGGACTGAGGCCTGCTCACATCCCCTGCCTTGCACTCTTTCTATATTGATAGAAATACTTCAGCTAAATGCTTTTGCTGTAATATTTTTAGGCATAGCTAGATAGCAGTGATCTCAGAAGTTCATCTTCTGTTGGAAAATTGAATGGGCTGAGAAAATGAGAATACACTTCTGTATCTGATCTTGTGACAGTGGAAATGATTGGCTCAGTGTTATAAATAAAATTGATTGATTCTGCTAAGGAAACCATGGACAGCGTACTGGAGGAACACTGTGCTTTACAGGATGGCAATGAACAAGAAAATTAAAACTGAAGGGGTTTTCTTAGTGAGAAGCCAAGCTATACTTTACTTCATCCGTGTGCTGGTTGGTTTTTTTTCCTGAGTTTTGGCAGAAGAGAACAGGTTTTTCTTGCCTTGAGAACTCTGTTGGAGCAGCTTGATATGTAGATAGCTTGCAGTCTGACTTGTATCTCACATACAGCTTGTTATTTTCCCCCTCAGACCAGATTATTTGGATAGACATAGACAAACTGGGGAGGAACTTAATCTCCCCTTTTTTTGCTAAAGGAATACAGTTTTAGGTGAAAGGAGGATTTTGTCTCAAGCAACTTACAGTCAAAATGTCTCCAAGGATCAGATATCTGAGTGTTATGACTGTTAAAACACATAGAGATATGAAAGTTCCTGTGCTGGATATTAGGGATCTGTATCTTTTTCTAGACTGCAGTGAGTGTAGCTCACAAAATGAAGTTATTCCTTTTATATAAGTTCTCGGGGAGTGGGTTTTTTCCCTAACTATTTAGAATTAAGGAGGACCCATTCCCAAACTTTGAGTAATTTGACTCATCATATAACCTTGGGCAAGTTACTCATCCACCTTGAGCTTCAGTTTTCCCGGTGGGAGTGTTAAGGAAAAAATGGGAAACTTGATGAAAGCCAAATGTTATGATGGAGTTGAGCTTCATTGCTCGCTGTTGTTTTGCCTTTTTACAAAAAAGTAAATTTCCATTATTCTTTCAAGTTGGTATTTGAAAAATTCACTAGGGAGCTGCTACTCCAAGCTGAAGACCTAATGTTCAAATTAAGAGATTTCAGGTTCCAGCCTCCTCTCCAAATGTACAGCTCACCTCATCCTATCAGTCTTCTGCTGATCTTGCTACTCTGCTGCTATTTCCATGAGCCATCTAGAAGATCACAGTCTCCAGGGAAGCTGGAGTCTGTCCCACAGATAAAAATAAGACACTGCTGGTACCTATGCAAGCATTAAACATATAATGGGGGGTTTTTTGCTGTTACCTGTGCAGGAATTCAACAAATGGTCTGGGGTTTCTTTCCCCCCAAAGATCAGCTAACTGTAGACTGTTTAAAAAAATTAAGAACTATTAACTGTGAACCAGTCCTTCTGTCTGTGAATCAAAGAATGCTGTTGCCCAGGCAAGCTTGTAAAATTCTTCTGATAATTTATGCTGGCCCTACATACAACCTCTTGCTTGAATGCTGAGATCTTGAGGTTTCCCATTTTTCCTTAGATGAGACAGTGTTCCTCAGGGGTTAGTGGACTGCCTTGTGGAGACTGCAGGTAACGTGAAAAGAACCATACTTGTCTGGAGGCTTGTTTAATGGGCTGCTTTCCTGCTATCTGAGAGGGCTGTTGTTCAGTGCCTCCATGCCTCAGATGGGTGGCTCTTGGTGGGGATTCCTGTCGAGTGTCCTGCTGAGATGTACCAGGGTGTCTCACCCAGGTTGGGAGCTGATGGCAGCTCCCTCTTTAAGCTCCCTTTGCTGTCAGAGCAGCGTCTCTGCCCTACAGGTTTGTCTGCGTTGGGGGAGTTGTTCCAGCACCGGCAAAGCTCAGATTTTTTTACAGAATGCACCCGAGGGAAGGAAAAGTTTACAGTCACCTTTGATGTGTGCAGGAATTCTGTTTTCAGATGCTTTTGAGGTCAATAGAAAGAATTTTATATTTGCAAGAATGCTGGCAGGAAGGAGAAGTTGAACAAAGGCACTCGGGCTCTGGCTGGGAAGCTGCTGCTGTAGCTGCTGGTCGCTTCTAGGTGGCACCACGAGAAAGAGAATCTGCCTTCACCATCTGTGAGAGGCCAACTGTAGAGCTGCTTGGGGCTCTGGTGGTCAGAGCAACTGGCAAATACTTTAGGAGAAAGGAGGAAAGGCATGAACTTGCTCTGCTGTGATAGAACTGACTGAACTCTGAATTGCATTTTCCACAAGTGTGAAGCAATGATCGCTGAGTGACAAATTGGTTTTGCTTCACTGCCAAAAGTGTGATTGTGTACAAAATTTATATACATGGTTCTTCTCTAAAAATTATTATCACAAGAGAGTCACTAGTTTTTTCTAAATATTTGAATGTGAGACTGCTTTATAAACATTTAGATGTGAGACTGTTTTATAAAACAGTCTCATGGAACAATTACACTGTGTGTGTACATAGATGAAATAAAATACAAGTTTTTATTCTCATCTAAAATTTGATTCTTAACATCATTCAATATTTTTCTCATTTTGAATTGGAAAAATCATAACATATTCCAGTTCACAGCCATTTTTCAACTTTTTGCTGTTGTCAGAGTATATGGCAGCTTTTAGTTTTGTCTGAAGGAGGGGCCTCTGTTTGAAGTAGTACATGTTCCTTTGAAAACTTACCCTAGGAGATTATAGTGAGGAAGTCATCTCATGTGCTGACTTGTAAAGCAAAATGTTACCAAAACAAAGATGCAATCTTTGGTTTTTTTCTGAAATGTTTTATTCAGAGCAAGACAATGTTCTGGTAAGAAGTAAAAATCCAAATCTGTGTAACATAGAACTACATAACTAAAATACTCATTTTCTTTTTCAGCAGCTCCATGAGACTGTGAAAAGAAAGCTTGATAGTGCTGCTTCCCCTCAGAATGGAGACCAGCAGAATGGCTATGCTGATGTGTTTTCTGTGTCCAAGAAACTGCGTCGTGATGATGGGCTGGGAGTGAGTGGTTCTTCCAATGGAATGCCCCCTGTGTCTCCACTCCATCATCTTGACAAGAAATCTGGCACTGGTGACATCTTACAACTTAATGGGAAGCATCCAATGGGACTCGATGGCATCAGCAAGAAGTGTCTTCCAGATTCCAGCCTGCAGCTGAATGGAGGTGGTGATGCTGATGACTCATTTCCTCTGAGTTTGAACAAAGAGCTGAAGCAGGAGCCCGTAGATGAGCTTCCCTGTATGAATCCTGTAGCAGGGGGTTCTATATCTCAGAATAACCTGATGCCTGATCTTAATCTAAATGAGCAAGAATGGAAGGAACTTATTGAGGAGCTCAATAGATCAGTGCCTGATGAAGACATGAAGGATCTCTTTAATGATGACTTCGAAGACAAGAAAGATGCAGATTCTTCAAATTCAGCTGCACAGACTCCATTGCCACAAGATATTAACATAAAGACTGAGTTTTCCCCAGCACCCTTTGAACAAGAACAGCTGGGGTCTCCCCAGGTTAGATCCACTTCTTCAGGTTCAGCATTTATTGGTGCTGCTTCTGTACCTGTAAGTGCCGCTTCTACAACGGTTGCTAGTTCTCAGGCTATGTTCCAGCCTTCCAGTCAGTCAATGACTGAAAATCCTAATCAGCCCATGATGCAGGCATCAAACCACTCTCAGAACGTCCAGAGGCCTGTGTTGTTACCTGGGAAGTGTGCAGGAAGTGCCAAAGAAATGTCTTCTGCTCATCAACTTCAGCAGATTGCTGCCAAGCAGAAGAGAGATCAGATGTTGCAGAACCAACAACAAGCTTCACAAGTCCACCAAACAAATCAGATGTCTCCATGGCAGCAGTCTGGGCCTTCCCATAGTCCACTGGCTGTCCCATACACCATGGAAAATCCTACTAGCCCATCAGTTTATCAGCCAGACTTCAACAATCAGAAACTCATGATGCCTAATTTGGGAAATAAAAGCTCACCAAGAGCTGGAGGCAATTACCATGTGAACATCTTGGGTCATCAGCAAAACAGCTTGAACCAGAACCCTGTGAACAGTCAGGGCTCTTTGCTGGACTATGGGAACACCAAACCTCTTTCCCATTACAAAGCAGAGTGTGAGCAGGGTGTGGCAGTGCCTGGGCAGAACAAGACTCCCATGCTGGCATACATCCAGCAGCGCCAGCAGCCACCGCTGTCCCACGTAGGTGATGACCAAAATGGGATGATCCTGTTGAAACCCAAGTCTGGAAACATTGCCTACAGGCTGCCACATGGTCAGGTGAATGTCCTGAATTACCTTTGTTCAGTATTTAAGGTTGTTGGGTAGGTAAGGCTGGAGTGCAGATTCCTTGGTATAGTTTCAAATGTTTTCATTGATTTTAAAGAGAAAAATCCTGTATACAATAAGCTGAGACAAGAATCATGAGGTCTTTTTTTTCCACTGGGGACAGTTTTTAATACTGGGTTCTAGGTCATGTAACGTGTGATTTCCAGCTTAATATATTTTGTGGGCAACAAATTATGTCGTGCTTCACAGAAGCTTCCACTTACAAAGATAAATAGATGCTTTGTAAACTTTTGACTAAAATAACTCATATAAAACTGTAGCATTAAACAGTGTTCTCAAAGCGGCTTTGATTTCTTTACCTTGTTTTTAGTCCCTACTTGTGTCAGTGTTGGGTTACTATTAAAAGATCTACTTTTGCAGAGAGGTGGAAGTAGGGGCTGCATTCCTGATTTCTTGGGTGTTCCTTAGAGCCTTTCAATTCTAAGGAGTTTTATTGGTTAAGTCTCTGGTCACTGGGGAAGCATGGCATAGGAGAGAAATATGTCATTAAGAACGAATAATAGTGATGTTTGTTTGCTTGAAGCATATGCTTCAGGTTTTCCTGTAACAGAAAATTCCAGATGGTGCTCCTTTGCCTTGTGTATAACTGTTACTACAGGTATGCTGCAGATGAAAATTTCTCTAGTGGGTGAAGTATAGACTGATTGGGATTCTGTAACATGTACCTGCAGTGCACATAGGAGAGGGCTTGTTGAAAAAAAGGTATTTGTTACAAGGATTAAAGCTCGTCCAGCAAAAGGTTTTTGAGATCCAACTGTAGTCATATTTTCCCTCAACAAAACAGAAAACCTGTGAAAAAGCTCTGATTAGTCTGTGATAAAGACCACACCAGTGTACAAATAGAAATTTGAGATCAATGTGTGCTTCATAGAGCACAAAAAAAATTAATTTCTTTGAAAGCTGGCAGAACTAACAGTCTAACAGCATTCTGATGGAAGAAGGGTAGAGACGATTGTGTGTGTTATATATCCCCCTCACTGAAAAACATGAGGGATGACCTTACACCTACACTGCCACACTTGCACTGAACTAACAGAAATACTGATGAAAGCATCAGGAGAATTTCTCAAAAGCTTGCACACAGAACAACTTAGCACAGCATTCCTTATATTTGGTTCATGATTCCTTATGAAACTGCAAAGTGAGAACCAACAGCTGAACCCATTAGCTGAATTGTTGAACATAACATTTGTTTGTGTAATTAGAGGTGAGGCTGAACTGTGCTTTAAAATGATGAAAACTGTCAAGTTTCAGAGGGATTTGCTGGTACTAAGAAGGCAGTATCAGATCTTGAATGATAATTGTTCCATGTTATTCTACCTTATCCCAAGTTCTAGTCTCAAAAAAAAAAAAAACAAGCCAAAAAATACAGACTTAAGAAAAACTAATAATATCAAACTTACCTCTAGTAATATTTTTGTCTGTGGAGTATGGTGATGGTTGGATTGCTGGAAAAATACTTCAAGACTCATTTTGACCAGTGGAAGCCTTCTCCCCTTCACCTGCAAATAGTAAATTCTCTGATACGGAAAAAGAAGCAACTTTAGAACAGGAGACATAAACACTTGCAGAATGAAATGTTGACAGAAGAGGCAGGATTTAAATAAATGTTTTGTATAACGAAAATATAAAATGTAGTCTTTGAAAGCTGCTACCAAAGTAAACTGAAGCTGGGATGTTTGAAGTGCTGTTTTTAAGTGCCTGAAAAGAAGCACACAGAGCTATACTCACCTGTTTGAGCTGGAATTTGGGAAGTACTTTGAGACTGAAGTTAAAGCCTCTATTTCTAAATGTTGTGGAATTTCTGACCTTAACTCCAAAGTGGCTGTTCTGTGTATAGATGGGTGTTTGGCTGTCTTTAATTAGGTGAACTTCCATAAGAAGCTTCACAAGTGAAGAAGTTACTGCATTTCTGTAACTTTTGTCACTTTTCTGATGTTCTGCAGGATCAGAACCCTGCTCCTGCTGTTCCTCGTGTTCCTGTTTCTGTCCCGGGCCCTGGAGTGGGTGCCCAGGCTCCAAACGTCTCCATGGCAGGTAACCACAGCAGCTCAGCTTATCAGCAGCAAGCAGCAGTGATGAAGCAACACCAAATGCTGATGGACCAGCAGAAGCAGAGAGAGCAGCAACAAAAGCACCTGCTCATAGAGCAACAGAAGCAGCAATTCTTAATGGAACAGAGGCAGCAGCATTTGCTGGCAGAACAGGTGAGAGGGGCCAGCTATCTTGTTTTTTTAATTTATGTTGCTTTGCTTTGGTGCATGAAATAGCATTTGATGTTTTAGAATCAGAGAATACTTTGGTTGGGAAGACCTTAAAAATCATGTCAGTTCTAACTCCTCTGCCATGGGCAGGGACCTTCCACTAGACCAGGTTGCTCCAAGCCCCATCCAACCTGACCTTGAAACATATCCAGGGATGGGGCAACCACTGCTTCTCTTGGCAGCCTGTTCAAATGCCTCACCACACTCACAGTAAATAATTTCTTCCTAATACCTAATCTGAACCTAACCTCCTTCAGATGGAGGTCAATTCCCCCTTGCTCTATCACTGCTTGCCCTTTTGAAACACCTTCCCCCCCCAGCCTTCTTGTAAGCCCCCTTTATGTACTGAAGAGTGCTCTAAGGTCTCCCTGAATTAGCTGCCCATCAGAATCTTTAAGAAAGAAGGAAATGATACAGTCTTCTCTGAACTGAAAATGTGTGAAAGCCCATTTTGCAGGGAGGGATATAGTAGAACCTGCAGGATTGTGGAGCTATGGATGTGCAAGTCCTTGCCAGTGTCTCTTTTATCACCTGGAGACATCCTGTTAAAATTGAGGTCTCAGTAGAGGTCACAGAAAAACCCCTTCAGTTCAGGAGCCAGTGTAGACAAAACATAGCAATGTGGTTGGCAGTGTATGAATGTAAGTAAATATATGTTTTTGATATTTGGAATAAAACTATTTGGACGAAGGGAATATTGTGAGGGAATTATATTATCAAAGACTGAAAGACAGAGAATGCCCAAATCATCAATAAAATCACATTTTCTCTATGAGTTAGGTGATCTGTAAGCTTAGAATACTTTTTAATAAATCGATTGGTCTTTGGTGAATTGTATGCTAATATCAAACATCAAAGATGAGTAATCATTACTCTCCCAAAATGTTAACAAACAGGCATTCTTTGAGAGCAGGTGGAGAGAAAGGAAATATGGGGTGTGACCTCCTGCTTGTGCTTTTGCATGTCTGGTGGATGGTGGTTGTTAGAGCTTTGTTAGAGCTCTTACAGCTGTGACCCAGTAGGTTTCCTTAGGACAATAATGGACCTAACAGGTGTCAGCTCTCTCTGAACGATGGAGAGGTGATAAGTAGCATATCTCAAACACAGCATTGAAATATTTTTTCCTATCTGTTTGCTTCTGCTTTGCCAGCTCATGTTGCTGCAGTGAATATCAGTATTATGAAAATACTTCATTCATGTCCTAGTTATGGTAACTACAACTAACTTCTGTCGTTTCCATTTTTCTATAGCGATGCTGGGACTCTGGTCCCAAATAAGGAGCAGCTTTGCTTTGGAGCTAAACAACTTTAGATACTGCATGTGCCACATTTATTGGCCTTGTGCTGCCTAGTCAAGCTAGATCTTGTTAGCATTCTGATTTGATATTTATTTCTTTGAATACACATGAGACTGGATGCAGTTTTACAAAAAGACTTCTAAATTTCTTGATGTCTACTTCACAGGAGATTTGTAGGCAGCTCCAGTGCCATTCCCTGCCACTATAAATTTGTCTTTTCACTTGGCATTCTGCATATTTTTTATTTTTTTTTCCCAAGCCAGGTTCTGCAGTTCTTGGTTTCTCTCAGAGCTATGGCATCTCTTGGTTTCCGTGGTCAGCCTCTTTCAGGTCTGACTGGTCCTGCCAGCAGCAGGTCCTCTGTCAAGCAACCTGCTCTCTTCATTCCTGTGCATGTCTCAACAGCTTCGCAGCTGGAGACACTTGGGAAGGGTGGTAGCGATGTGTATCTGCTGTTTGTTACATTGCACCAGTCTCTTCCTTAAAGGCTTCTTGTTTGTGTCTTTCCCCCTATACTCTTGGAGGGGAATTTCGGTCCCCTGCTGTCCTCTGTGTAACTTTCTGGATGAGTCGGTGGGTGAGCAGTGTATCACTACTGGGTTATCTCAGAATTTCAGTCTGGCTGAAGGTATCTGAGGAAGAAGAGGCAGAAATGCTGTGCCTGATACATTTCATATTGTAAAAGCAGCTGGTTGGCTGATAACACTGTCAAGATCTGCATGTATTATCACTATATCTGCATTCCCTTCAAGTCTTTAAATTTCATTTTTCCCTGCAGTTTCCTAATAGAATATTTGCTTGGTTTATTTTTCAAATAATTTGGTCATAAAATATGGGTTGAATGTGCTTTTATTTTCAAGAGGCACAATTATTTTGTTTGTTTCAGTTGATAGGTGTGTTGTGAAGAAAGTGGTTTGAAATAATGGTTGCAAAACTTACATGACTTTTATTATGGACTTCTGCAGTTTTCCATAATCTTCTAGGAAAACCTGTGATATATGAGAATATGGATTTGTGTATATTTTTTCATGTTTGCAGACAAGGACTAGAAAATATTTACATGTTCAGTTTTTGCATTTCTGTGTAATATTTTTGATGTTTCTGACTTGCACTTTTATTGATTTCTAAAGAGGGATCTAAAATACATTGATTTGGAAATAAAGACCAAAAAAGTAAATGCTTTTTGGGTTTTTTTATACATTCATTCTGCTCTATTTTGTACCTGTATCTCTTTTTGTCTTCAGAGTATTGCTAAAAATGCCTGTTGATTATGTTACTGATTAGGAGACTAACATCTCAGATTTTCAATCTTTGAAAGGCTTCAGACACACGCTGCAGTAACTCTTGTAGTGCATGCTGTTTTCTCTGAAATCCTGGTCTTGTCACTCATCAAATTAAACTGACTGTGTTTGAGCCTTGAGAACAAAGGTCTGAAATGACTTTAGGGCTGCAGAAGCCCCTTTGATTACCAGCTCTGTATGGAAGTATGCAGACAGCTTGTTTTTTATACAAGATAGCCCTTGGAAAAGGCTTGATTTGTTTTTAAATTGTCTTGCATTGCCCCTTTCTTAGGAGAAACAGCGGCAGCAGCAGGAGCAGCAGCTGCAGCGGCATCTGACTCGGCCTCCTCCCCAGTACCAGGATCAACCACAGAATCCATACCAGCAACAGGTTGGACAGTTCACAGGTGAGTAAACATGGCAATGAAATAATAGCAGAAAAAATATCAAGAGTAAAAAAGAAGGTGTCTTCAAATTTCCTGGATTGGATAGCTTTTAATTAATTTATTACACATCACTCTGCCTCAAAAGCTCTTGACCTATACTCTGATTCAGCTGCAAATCAACAGCTTCCCTGGTCACAGGTATCACAACTTAAACTTCTGATTCTTAATGTTTGGGAAATGAGTAAAATTCTTAAGTACCTTCATTGTTCCACAGGCTTTTTTTTATACTACTGTTTCATTGTGCAATTTGGAAATTCTCTCTGCCTTTGATATATTAGCATTCAAAGGATTTTTTTTCTGAAGTCTGATGTCACTGCTGCCTGTATCTATCACAGGCCCTCATTAAAGAAAAATAAGTGGTGTATTATTTCTCTCATCTCTAGGATGAGTTTAAAAGTCTCTAACATTCTTATCCCTGCTATCTTTAAAAGGGAATGCAGTTTGAATTCTCTTCATTACATGTTAAGTGTCCTACATGTTTGGGGTTTTTTTGTATGAGAAGCAAGTTAGTATGCCTGTAGTATATTAATTCTGATAAATAAAAGATGTTGTAACTGTTCAGCTGGAATAGCTTCAAAAATGTGGAAGAACTAGAAAACAATAAAAACTCACGTTTTTACCTTAAAAGCTGTTACTTGCGGGGGCATCAAGAAGCCACTTGTCTTCTTTTTATAAACTTAGAGTCCAAAAAAAGTGCTAATTCCCTTTGTTTTCTTTCCTTATTCTCCATGTCCCTGCAGAAATAAATAGTGAAGGGGAAAGATGCAAATGGAAATGTAATACCCTCACCCTGACAGTGTTCATGCCTGTGCAGTGTCAGGTGCAGCTACGACTGGGTTTTGTTACTTAGCTGAAAAAAACTCGATGCCAATACAAAAGGCTTGTGTGCTAATGCAGGGATCAGTAACATCCCTCAAATATTGCACTGAAGTATTTTTTTTCTTGCCACTTTTCTAGAGAAGGATAGGCATACAACTGTTAGAAATAGAGTGGGTTTTGCTATAATGGACATCAGTACTATTAAAATTATTTTTTCATTGTGGTGATGATTGTAACTATTTTTTGCACCTTAAATCCTGGTATGTGTTCTATCTCTTCACTGTAAATATTTTTACAGTAAGACTCTTCCCCCACCCAACCATTACCTCAACACTGGTGTTTTTATGACGTGCTTTGCTGATAATTTGTTTAGCATAATTTGAATTCTATTTGAATTTATTTTTTATAATTCTGGTTTTATTCAAATAAAATATTAGTAATAATGGCGAGCCAGTACTCCTCAGCTATCATAAAATGTGAAAAAATTCTGCATCTTACTTTTAGTTTTGAAAGTAGAGAAATAATTAGTTTCTCTAATTAAATGGGTAGGTTTTCCCTGTTTGACTGTAAGGAGTGAGGGGATATTATATGCACTACACTTTACAGAGCTTTTCTGCTTTTTTGCTTCAAGTAAGGGGATATTTCTTCTACAGGAAGAAACTTTTTAACTCAGAATTTGTAATAACAAAGGGCTGTATTTGGTTTGCTGAGAAGACATTTTTCCAAATCACCTTGCTTGGCTATCAGCTCTGAATACTTCACTGTGGAAATCCAAAAAATACTTGCCCAAAAATTTCTGAATTAGATATTTCTATATTAGAAAAATAGAAGATATTCCTGTAATTGGGAAAATGCAGAACTGGCAACCCTACAGTTGTATAAGAGATGCACTGTGAATGCATTGAATGACTGACATTGTGTGTGTGTGTGCAGTAAGAGAGTATTTTTTAACAGCTTAGTAAATTGTGCATACACTTCAGAGTATATGTGTTTACCTTTGTCCACAAAGAAATATCAGAGTCTTGCCTTTAAAGTCATAAATTTTTTTTAAATTAATGATGCTGAACTCTTAGAAGTGGTATTCAGAGTTTTTTAGGACATTGGCATATCTGTGTTTGAGATCAAGGTGTGGAGGTGCTAACTTGGAACAATAGTTGACACTCTTTAATTAAACTTCTGCTCTCTGTATTTTGCTTGCAGAGGTCAGTTTATACAAGTGTAGCTGCACCTCCCTTCTGGGTTATTGTGCTTACAAGCCTGGCTTGAATCTGAGGTATTTAATGTACAAAATATTTCTTTGTATTTCAGGGTCATCTTCAGCCATGCCCGGGGTCAGTAATTTAGGACAGTCGAGCTCCGGGAGTCCACGGCTGTTTCCTCAGAGCCAGAACATGATTCAGATGGGGCCTGGCCACACTCCTGTTGCTCCACTCCAGTCAGGCTCTGGCCAGCAGGAGCGGGGGGTGTCTCAGTACCCCAGCATGCAGAACATGCAGCGGGGGGGGCTCTACAACCTGGCCTCTGGCATGACCCAGATGGTTCCCCAGCACGCGACTCCGAGTGCCAATGGACAGACACCGATGCAGAGACAGGGCAGCTTGGGCCAGGGCACTGCTGTTCCTGCTGGCTATGGGCAGAACACCTTACCAAACTCGAGTATTTCTCAGCAGCACAATAAAGGTGCACTGAATCCAACCTTATCTAAGCCACAGATGGCAAGAGTACCAGCTGCTATGGGGGCTCAGAATCCATCTTGGCAACACCAAGGTATCCCTAATATTAACAACCAGACACAAGCAAACAGTGGCTTAGGACCGTTTACTGCCAACTCCTCTTTCCACATGCAGCAAACACATCTAAAGATGTCCAACCAGCAGTTTGCCCAGGGAATGCCTCAGGTGAGCCTAAGCAGCAGCAGGCCCATGACCTCGATGAACGCTGCCGTGTCTGGACAGATGTTGTCATCCTCTTTGGGAGCGCAGCCGCGGACAAACCCACCCGCACAGCAGCAGGTACCCTCACAGCAAGTCTTGCCTGGCATGAACCAGACTGTTCCAGACCTGAATGCTTTCAACCAGAACCCAAATCAGCAAATTCCCAACAGAGGAAACCTGCACTGTAGCCAAGGGTACCCTGTGAGGACGACCAGTCAGGAGCTGCCTTTTGCCTACAGTGGCCAGTCAGGCAGTAATGGACTTCAGAACTTAACTGGTGACACAGATCTGATAGACTCTTTGCTGAAAAACAGGACTTCAGAGGAGTGGATGAACGATTTGGATGAGTTGTTAGGAACTCATTAAAATGGGGGCGGGGGTTCTACTTTTTTTAATTATTTCATGAGACATAAACAACTTTTGGACCAAAAAACCTGTGGCATTGAGGAGACTTGCAGGCATTAGAGGTAAATGGTTGGGAAAAAGACTGGAGCTGCTTCTCACTGAGTGTTGACACGTGGCCATGGTGCACCAAGCAGGTCTGCAGGAGGAGTGCGCTTTGTCCGCGGTCTCTGAGGAGTCGCACACTTGAACAGGTCAAAAAATGCTGTGTCCTAGCCAGCCTTCCAGAAATCTCACTTGCAGTGTTCTAAGACTAAATGTTTTAATTATTTAAAAACAAAAATTCCACAGAAATAGTGCAGAAAGAACGCAAATAGTTGCACAAATTGTGTTTAGGGCTTAGTCTGCAGCTATTACATGCAATAATTATTTGTTCATAGCTTGACATGCTGTTATAGTACTGTCCATCAAACTTCTGATTTTTATTTGAGAAGAGGCTGTATGCACCTGAGTATGCTTGCAAAATGTTTGGAATTGTTTCTTTTTCCCATTGCTGAAGCATGTGCCTGTACTCTCAGTAAGCAAGTGATATTTCATGGTAAATATTTCTAGATGCTGGTAATAGATGAGAAAAAGTATTAAAACTTGGCCAGTTAGTCTAGATAGTCATCTTCATAGATTGTAGTCTTTTAAGCTGCAGTTTGCACTCTGTTGTAGAGAGGCACAGTTCTTGGCTTGTACCTTGCTGTGTTTAAAGGGGGAATTTCTTACGGGAGAACTTTTAAACTATAGTAGGTTTAACATGAATTGTAAAGCCATTTACTTTGCACCTGTTTCTTCATAACTTATTTCCAAAGGTAGTTGTATTTAAATGAAGGCTTTGCTTCATGACAGCTCATTTAGTTTTCTTTGTTGTAAAAAGTAAAACTAACCTTTGAGATCAGTTCATCCCCCGAAGTTAGCAATGAGCACAAGACTTTGTCACTTCAGGATAAAAATGAGGAAAAAAGAATTTGGCTGGGAGGTGGAAAGTCCTTATTAGCAATAATAGCACAGGCAGCCTGGGAGAATACTTTTTATCAGGGTTGCTCCAATGTGGAAGTCTCCCCCTTTAAATGCTTTGGTTTTTTTAAATACTGGGTTACAAGTTTGATAATCTTTCTATAGAATGGTGGATTTACTTTTTTAATATCCCTTGAAGCAGATGCTGTTCTTCAGCTCAGCCCAAGGAGACCTCTTATCCATATGTTGGGGTTGGTCCCAGAAAGGACAAAAACCACAGTGGGAACAGTCAGTGTTCCAAAGTCCTTACTCTCTACCAAAAAAATCCCTTATCCACCAACAAACCACCTTGCCTTAACATTTATTTTAAAATGAAAATAAAGTTGAAAGCTTTTGTTTTGAATGCACAAATACCTCTTCCCTTTCTAAATCCACTTTCTTGGAAAACTCCTCTAAACTTTCTAACCAAACCCAGCATTGTGATTTAAAAGCAATTTCCTTCAACACAGACTGGCTTCTAAAGGAGCTTTCTGCATTGCAGAATTGTGTGAGAGGGTTTTTTCCAGAGGGGGTGAAGGGAAGTGAAAGATATCATTGGTTTCAAAGAAGGAAAATGTTTTACTGTATCTGCAGCTCCTTTATGAGACAATTTGCACTTTTGAAAACTGCTTTTTTAACACTAATACTTTAACCCTTTCCAAATATGCATGGAACATGGTTTGTCCAGCACACTTAGCTAGTGTGGATGAATTCTGCTCTGTTGATCAGATTTGCTATTTTATCATATTGAACTGTTGATGAAAGATGTGCATTGATCAGTGGATCCCACCTTTGAACAGTGGATAAAACTTCACTGAAGCAGGCTTAATCCCTTGTAGAGCTTTTGAAAAGATAACATAAAGATTGTCTTTGGATGGGAAGACGAAGGTGTTGGTGACTTTGGTTGTTGACACTTCTGGTATTTTCTAGAATAAGTAGCTGAGATGCAAATAACTGATGCTAGCTTTTCTTATACTGGCAATCCAAGAAAAGAGCTAGTGAGCTTGGTTTACTGTTGAGTTAAACCAAAAACTGGTCCAAGGTAAGTGTCATTAGAAGAGTATAGATATAAACTAGCAATGGCAGGGGAAGGAGTGTTTGCTGTATTTTTAATTTTAAGGGTTAACTTTGCACCAGTGTGCCTTCCCTTCCTGTCGGGGGTGCTTGGGACCTCAAATTCAAGTGACATCCTTCCATGTCACGGTTTTTTTCTCCCCCTTACAAACACTTGACAGAAATAACAGGGTAGTAGGATTCAGCTTTTCTTTCTCCCTGTTTAGGTTGTGGTGAAATCTGCTCTGTTTTCCAGTAGATTTTGCACACAGACTTTGTTTTGAACGAGTCAAAATACAATCCATCCAGTTGTGATTTCTTAATTGGAGGAAAAGGACATCTGCTGTTTGCATTATTACTACCAAAAAGGCAATCCAGCAAAGTGTCCAGGAAAACGCAGGTGTGCTCTTTCCTCCACTGTTTCTGGAAGCTAAGGTGGATATTGCTCTGCTTGACAGAGGGTCTGTTCAGGAAGGTATCTGGCTTTGATGACAGGGCCTTTTCATGGTACTGTTGGAGTGAAATTAAGTGTGATTCTAGACAAACTGGCCTACAATGCCCATTGGTCTCCATGTGTGAACAGGATCCAAGCAGCCCTGGGCTCTGGCCTTGGCCCCTGTGCACAGAGCGCAGTCGGAGCGTCGGGAACGCGGTGCCGCTGGAACAAGGTTGGAACAGTTCAATGGAAATGAAAATACGGTTTTGATGTACGTGGGTGCATGGGCAGGGCTGGGCTCTGCCCTGTAACGTGTCACTGTCTGTGTCTGCACTCGGGCTTTCCATTTGCTGCAGCTTCAGAGCAATAAAACCAATCTCCCCTGAACTGAACCCAGCCGGCCGCCCATGGCTTTATTTATAAACTGCGGTTTTGGTTGGGCAGGCAAGGTGAGAGTGTCACTGTGCAACATCCACTGCCTTCCAAAAACCACGATCCAATTGAAAAGGGTGCTCAAAATTTTGTTATACACATTTCCTTTGTGTAAATAAATGTTTACAATTTTATATTAAAGATTTGAATAAGAGTTAGATCTTCTGACTGTATATTTTTTACTTTTTATAGATTTTAAAACTATAATTCTTTATATATGTGTTTGGGGGGTATTATGGTAAGTTTTATGCTTGTAAATGGAGAACAGTTGAATTTGATGCTAACCTTTATGAATTTTTGTCATTGAAATGTATAAAGAGTCCATTAATCCCCTTATTCTTTTACTACAATTACTGGTGCACACCAAAAAGAAATCCTTCACTTCTGTTTTATCATTATAAAATAAATATTTTGCTAGTGTATTAAATATACATGGTGTGACTTTATACATTTGCGTGAGCTGAGCAGAGTTCAGCGTTGTCTTTCTTAGTGAGATGATTCCTTCCCTTCATCCCAGCACACAGTATTGGCTTAGCTTATTACTAAGGCTCAAATTCTGCTGCTCTGTCTTACCAATTCTTACAGTTTCAGAAAGTCCATTTAAACAGGCCAGAACTGGATAAAGGGGCCTTAGAAAACTTAACTTTGAAAATAAGGCTTTATGCTACTCCCACTGCTTCCGGGCTTTTGTTCTTTATTTTTTTCCTGGAATGCAGTTGTAGGCCTTAAGCTGGGAAATTCGACTGCAGAGGTGGTTGTTAGTAGTGAAAAAGATGTTAATAACTACCAAGACCTCACATGTGCACAGTTGTAGAGTTCCAGAAATGTGGAAATATTCCCTCAGAATAACAGGCTTTAGAGGTTCCAGCTGGTTTCCTCGAGACTTGTCTGATGCAGGCACATGGCACACACAGGAATCCAGCTGAGACACGGGACACGTGCTGCAAGCAGGAGCTGATGTTTCTGAACAAGGAGCAAAGGGCCAGCAGCAGCCTGCCTGGAGATCTTGGCTCAGGGCTGGTGAGGTCCCACAGCCACTGCCCAGCTTCAGGCACTATGGGTCATTCTCCAGGCTTTGGAGCTCGTGTCATTGTGTAGCTGTGTTGGCAGCCCCAGCTCAGCCTCCAGCTTTCCTCTCAGCATCCTGACTTAGCAGAGTGTATTTTTAGTGTATTCCTTCTCTGCAAGTTTTGTGTTTGTTTGGGAGAGGAGAAGACCTGTAGCTTCAGAAGCTTGTAAAGAACTAAATGTAATAGTAAGTAGCAGTACCAGAACCAGCTGCTTTTAGCCCATGGGGGGAACTGTGAAGTTACATTAATTTTTGCTTTATTGTCCTGTTAAAAATGCTGCATTTTAGTTATTGTTGAGTAAAACAAATTTCTCAAACCATCCCCCACTGAAATGACAGGTGTGGTTTTCCAAAGATTTTAAGGAGTCAGTGGCAGCTTGTGACGAACCTTTGCTCAGAAAATAATTTGATTTTTTTTTTTTCTCGATGTCAGTATTTTTCCTGAGTAATGGAAATCTGTAATGGAAGAGTTTTTTCAAGCCTGAATTATTTGTTGAAATATGTTGTAAGCAGACCCCTGGTGACATTTCCCCTCTGACTTTTATATTGGACACTCAGATGAAATCTTTGGTCACCAATAGGTTCAGGTAAGGTTAATTTTTAGATTTTAGTTCTGTATTGTCTGAGTCTCCTGTACCTTGGAGAGATCATATGAGTGTTTTTTAGAGAAAGGGAGTGGTTTTGCTATTCTACATGTGTGGTTATTTATTAAAAGTGTATCATTGGATATTTGATTGATGAATTGACATTTTCAACTTGATGAGCTGTCACAATGGGGTTTTGAAGTGATGAAGAACCAAACCAGAAAAAAAAAAAACCTGCTGCATCCCTCTTGGGAGAAACTGTACATGTCTGTACATGCATAAATTCTGCAGCGAGGGTTTGTATGTGTGACTGAAGAGAGAGAAATGCAATGGCTCAGCCACCAAAATTAAGGCAAAACCTTCTTCCTCTTTGATTTTAAAAATTTTAAAGTCAGAATAGTCATCCATATAAAGTTGCTGAAAAACATAAAATAAGTTTTTGAACTGATGCCTATTTTACTTCTGTGGAGTGGCGAGAAAAGTTATTCAGGGATAAAACTTGGCTGGTTTTAAAATTTTATATTTTGCAATTGTAACTCTGATGTCACTGTAACACTTCTCAGGGTCTGTGTGTTTCTACACCCTCTGCTGCCTTCAGAACTGAGAGCTTTTATTTTGTACCTTGGCCAGGAGAAGGTTTGTACTGCTTAAAAACTTCAGAGAACTAGTAAGGGTGAGAGAGTGCTAGAAAAGAGCTGTACACTTTGGTAAAATCAGAGTAGTAATTAGTAGGATAAAGTATCTGAATATTCTTTTAAAATTACAGAATCTGGTAACACAATTAAGTTATTCCAGCTGGAGTGTGTCAAATCTTTCATGTGGTCAACTCCACAGTTTGAGATAAGAACAGAAGGTCAAGTCATTAATTTGTAATTGCTTGTTAATAATTTTTACAACCTTGCACATAATTGAGATGCTTCAGAGCTCATTAAAACTAGCAACAAAAGGGCTGGAAAGAACTCAATCATCTTTCCATTGCCAGCAACATATAATTCAGTCATGGTAAAAAGTCTGTAAATTTAATCAGAAGAATTTCACAGTTTGCTCATGCAAAATTCTTCCCTGCTCCATTGTTCAGCAAAAGGCACTTGGCTGGATTAGACATTTTCTGGTGGGTGACTGCTTTGGAAAACCACGTGGTGTGGAGAGAGTTAAAGTGGATTAAGGTGTGGTGGAGGAAACTCCTGTGCTCAGAGGCAACTCTGTGGAAGTGGGTGGTGGTGGGAGAGAGTTGGGACTGCTGTACCCATCACATCAGGCTGGGCTTTGCTCCACAATCAGCAGCATGAGAGATCAGATAGACCTGCTGGCCACAGTCACACTTCTGGGGGTCCTGGAGCAAGGTAAATGTCCTTTGTACAATGCCAATATTAGGCTAATTATGTTAAACTTTGTGAGATGTGATTCCTGTATTTTGTGTGGAGTGTCTGTGGAGTGAAAGTCACTCTTTTCCAGTATCATTTGTAAAATGATTACTCTTTGGTAAAATGATACAAAGTTTGGGCTGTTCATGAACATGAACTGTCATGCCTGAGGGTGGTCATTATTTAACAGGCACTAAAATGATCCTCAAAGCCAGCAAGTAAAACTTTTAGACTTAAAGCAATTTCAACATGATGTACTTAAAGTAAACTAGTTTGTGATTTAATTTTAGCAGGCAATTGTGACTTGCAGTGGCTGGAGGTAGCTGGAAGAAAGGCAGGTTAGTGAGTGTGCTGGTGAGGATGTCAGTGTACAGACAGAGAGGGTGTGGATTGAGGAGGGAGCCTCGTGCACACGGGTGTTTCTCTGGGATCAATATCCTCATGTTCCTGCGGCACAGGGCAGATGACAAATGAGCTGAGAGCACAGCAATTCGAAACTAATGCAAGTTCTGCTCAGAAATAGACATAGAGCTCTTCAAAGGAACTCAGTGACTTCTAATTTAAATAGATGCATTGTGTTTAGACCATTTAGAAAGAACTTAGTTTTGTTGCCAGGCTCTGTTTGTTTGAAGGTCCTTTGGGCAAAGTTTCTCCCCCTTGGGCTTCAGGGTGGTCACTCCCCTGCCTGGGATGGGGACAAAGCTCCCATTTTATTAAAATCTTCACATTTCTGTAAGTGAAAGTTTGTGGGGTTTATTATTACTGTATTAATTCACCATACAGCTATCACACCTCTGCTTACAAATGGATGTGAATCTCTGAGCAGCCTCATGTGCTATCAGATGATAAATATCTTAACATAACCATTATTTAAAGCAAAATAGGCCACTTTAAAAATAGGCCATTTCTGAATTATCAGTAATTTCCACTCAATTTACACAGAAATGCTGCAACCACAAATGGAAGAAACTTTTGTACTATGAATTTTTTTGTTATTAGAGTAAATGGGGGTGGAGCAAGTGTTTAGTGTGCAAAGAGAAGACATGAAGAAAACTTGAAATTGAGTTATAGAAATGCTGCAGAGCCCTATTCCTTCAGGAAACCTTCAGTTAGCAAATCTCTAAACAGCAGTTTTATCTCAAGTATTTTTGTTCAATGAGAATTTCACGTACTTTTTAAAGGTTGCAGCCTTAAGCATTTTACTTTAATGGCATGCAAGCCAGGTGTGAAGCCAGCAGATAAATAGCAGGCATTGGCACCCTCCTATCTGTTTGATTAGATGGGAGTATCCTGGTTTTATGATCTCTGCATGGCAAGCCAAGGAGCAATTGCAAAATGCTGTTTCTGTCTACTGGAGTGAGTGCCTGTGTCACTGGGGTCCAGAGCTGTGCAGTGGCTCTCTCTGCATGTCTGGAAAGGCCATTCTGTAGGGGAGTTACAGGTCTGGGATTTGCTCTGAGCAGGTAAGCACTGAAGTGTGGGCGTGGGTGATCCCTACAGACACTCCTCCATCACATCCTGGTGTGGGAGATGGAATTTAATGGCTGACCTTAGTTGGTTTTTATGTTTCCTTTCGAATTTCCTGGGAGCCTGCAGTTTCCACATTCTTTCCAGTAACTTTCCCCTTTCTAATTTAGTCATTCTCAGTTTAGTGAAGCTCCGAGTTTAGCGCTCTGCAGCTCTGTGCCCCAGCCTTGTGGTGAACGTTGTACCACAGAGCAAAATTATTCTACTCCAATTTTTCCCCAGCTCCTTTATTTTATGGTTTCAAAGGAAAGTAAACGTATGCAATGTCACTGTCAGGCCCCACGGGGCTTGTTTGCCAGGTTCACTCAAATGTGGCAGATAGCAGCTATGATATGATTTGACAATTTTGTGGACATAATCAAATAGAGAATGAAGAATATTTCCACTGAGGAGCAAAGTTCAGGGAGAGCTGGGCCCCTAAGCCACATGGGAATCCACACAGGTGATTAACCTCGAGACATGAATCACAAAAAAAAAAAAGGTTTGAAAGGTTCTGCAGAGGAGATTGAATTCCGTTTCTGTAAAAGTCCGTGCTGAGAAGGTTCATGCAGTGTGGGGTTTTTTCAACACCTCATTCTGAGATGTGCTTTGTGGACTAATTCTTCACCCTTAGTTCTTCGCCCTTACACCAGGTTTGGGGAACAGCCAGCCATCCTCCAAAAGGCTCCTGCTCCTCTTGGGTGGTTGTTTTGTATGCTACCTACAGTGTAAGGGATCTGTGTAGGACTTGTCTGAGTATTAGCCTGTGTGTAGAAGCAAGGTGTGAAGTGTAGAGCTGATGGAGAGGTTTGATCTGAAATGACTCTTGCCTCAGCCATCAGTCACAAGAATCCCACACGAGGAAAGGTGCAGGTGGCACAAAGCAGGATGAAGAGCATTGCCCAGTGCAGCTGGGGTTATGCCACAAGCCAGATCAGCTCACGGTGCTGTAACTTCAGCTCAGTCCATTTCTAGAGAGGAGACTGGGATGAGACCCTGAGAGCATCAGGGAGGAGGAGAGGTGCTTACCTGATGTGAAGAGGTAACAGAGTGGGCTGTGGTTTCATCTTATTCCCAGAGCTCTGCCAGCAGCTGCTGAATTCCAGTTGGTGTTAACCTCTCTGGATTCACAGAGGGAATGCTGTGTCATGTCCTGCTGGACCTCTGGAGAAGGACAACACCCTCACCCATGACCAACCTGCTACAAATGAATCATTCTTGTTTCTCCCCACTTTGCTCTGTCAGCACCTCTTGTTTAGGGCTAGGTCACTGTGGAACACACCAGAACATGCTTAATTGTTCTTAAATGTGTTCTGAAAGGAATGGCTGTTTGTATTTCTGTTACTAAAACCTGGTGATACACAAGTCACATAGCATCAGATTATTTACATTTCTAATTCCCTTCTACATATGTTCAAATGCTTTTCTGCAGGTAGTTGTCTTGTCTTTAATCTTGGAACATCTGTCCTTTCCTCCCCTTCTCTATCCTGCTGTTCTGCTTTTATCTGTGGTACAGTGAGACAGTCCCCAAGGCAGGCCTTGCACCCCAGCTCCTTGTCTCTCTGTGCCCTGCTCTGGAAATGTTGCTACGTGAGGACTTTGCTCACTCAAGTGTCTCAGTGACACCACCACAGCCACCAAAGTAATTGTTTTTATAATTTAGTTTTCTCCTCTATGAAAATAGGAGTTTTCAATAAAGGCAGCAGTGTAGTAGTGCACCTAAATAAAACACTCAGAGCATCAGCAATTGCCCGTGGGAGTTGGAGCTTTCAATAAATAGTGAAATGCTCCAAATCTTCATGTTAGCAAATTTTCATTGTTTTGAAGTGACTTTCCATGTCCTTTCCAATGTACAAAGGACTGATGTAGCAGACACTGAGTCAGTGCCTTGGCTCAAATGTGGCACAGGCTGATAGCAGGCATGGGCAGCACCTCTGCTCCTTGAACTGCTGGAGCCTTGGGACTGCCCTGCATGAGGGAAGGGCAAGAAATAATTGCCCTCTTCCCCATTTCCTTTCATTGCCATGATTAAGAGCATCTCTAATTGCCTTAATGATATCCCAGTGCTTGACAGTTTGGATGCTGCTCTGTGACTTGGGCCATCCTTTGCACCCACTAGGAACAGCAGAACGTGTTGCACATCGTTCCCATCAGACTGGCCGAGGGTGCACGTGCACCCTAAACACAAAGTGCAGGATTAAGGAATAATTCTGTGACTTGGTGTGGACTTGGCAAGGTTTCATTGTGTGTTTTATCTGCTAGGGAGCAGCACTGAGGGCTCTGCTGGGTGTGAGATGACGCAAAGTGTCAGCCAGCACTGGCACTCAGCTGGGATAACCAAACCTGAATTTGAAGCACGAGCGTGAATAAATGGCACATTTATTACAGGTCATGTGTGACAGCCCTGAACTATGGACCTAGATCATATCAGCACTTTCATTTTAACCACTTGCTTGATTCCAAGCCAGATAAGGCTTGGCTAAATAAACACTGCTGGTCTGTTACCATTGCTCTGTTCTGTTTTTAGCCTATTTTGCAATGCAGGTGATCTACGCCCGTCGGAAGTACAAGATTTCCCCTCCTGAAACAACAGGTCACCCTGAATTTGAGAGAACCTTCAGAGCTCAGTAAGATTTTGACTTTTTTGTGATGACTTTGTCTAGATAAGACTTGAGTCAACTGTCACTGTTGGGAGAGACTGCTCCCCCTCAGTCACCTTTCCACCAGCTGCTACTGATATTTTTTTTTTCAATGCTTTGTGTGCCAAAGTCTCAGTTTTGATTTGGAATGCTTTGGCTGGGGTGTTTCTGTCCATCCATGATAATTCTCCTTCTGGCATTGTGAGGCAGCCAAATTACAAATTAGTGGCCGTATGGAGGAGGTGCAGAGCCTTCACAATTAGAATCATTATATTTAATATTACCATTGGCTCCAAATGGTGAGAGCAGCCAAAGCTTTATTAATAACCTGATATTTTCTTGTAATGTTTTGCTGTTGAATTGAAGCAAAGGGCCTTGCTGGCAGAACCAGCTACAAGGGCATTTTAATTTTTTCCCTTTCAGAAGCCACTGTACTGTGAGAGTCAGCACTCACAGGCCCCTGCTGAGGGCTGTTTCTTTTTGCTCTGTTCCTATGGAGAGAGCAATGCTGGAGCTAAACTGGAAACGTTCACAGATCCCTTCGGCTTCCAGCAAGCACCAGATTCCCTCTTTCATCTCAGTCATTCTGTTTTGTAAGTGACTGAAAGGAATTGGCTGGAGCTGGTGTGAAGGGTAGTTCCAGCAAGGCACTAAATCCCCAACAAAGCAGCAGCGTTCCCTCGCCAGCGCACAGGAAACATTTGTGGAGTGACAAAAACACCGGCTCCAGTCCTTCTGAGGTGCCCTGGAAGGCCAAGCCTGCCTGGAGACATCAGCCTCTGCGAGCTTGGGAGCTGCTGATGTGGCTCTTAATTAAATATTTAACTCTTCAATGTGTGTTAACCAAGTCATGCCATGGGCTGTGGTGTTCTGGGAAGCCTTGGCTGTAACTGGCAGAGAAGGTGACCTTGGGGAACCTGGACTTGAGAAGGTATTGCTTCTTTGTGGGTTTTTCTTCTCTTTTCCCTTAGGAAGAGTATACAAATGAATAATTTGATACATTAAAAAAAAATTATGGGAAAAAGTGATATTGATGCATTACTCACTTGAAGAAACCTGGCAGCCTCCCTCACTGAGGCTCAAACTGCTTTTACAGCATAAGGTTCTTCAGACTTTTTCCAGCTCCCAGTCTGGCTCCATTCTCCAAAGGTTTGCACATTTTTGGCCAAAATTAAGATTAAATTGCCTAGGGAATGGTAAAATGTAGGAGAAGCAAAACCAATGTCTTTAATAGCACAGCTTCTATTCTTCTTGCAGAAAATCTGTATTTTTGTCAAGGAAAAAGGAGGAAAACCTGGCTGTAGATCTGATCAGCTTCTGCTGAATTTTATCTGAGAGAAGGCTCCTTCTTGGAGTGTGACTTGTGTGACTCCCAGATTTGGGCTGTGCTCACCCAAGGGGAAGAGAAAGCTCCTTAAATACTGACAAGGAGGAACTCCCCCAGCAGCTGGAGGTGCAGCAGCTGTGTGTGGGATGGAGCCTGTCGAGGGTCCAGTGGAGACAAATCTCCATCTGAGCCACAGCTCGTCATTCCAGGGTTTTCTGGCTGCTTTTCTTCTCTACAGCACAGATATTGGGTGTTCTTGATCACAGAAAAGGCCCCTTTCCCACAGCACAGCGATGGTTCTTGTCAGCTCTTTTAGTTTGCTCCAATGTGAGTTTCCTATTCCCTTCTGCAGCCCTGGTTACCCAGGCTCTGATGTACAAGGAGGCAATTTTAACACTCACCTCTTGTTCTCACCAGGGCAAACTGCTCAGAGTACTTCCCGATATTCATTTCCCTCCTCTGGGTTGCTGGGATCTTCTTCCATCAAGGTAACCGGGATGTGGGGGGAACTCCAACCCAAACCACGTGAACAAACAGAAAATCCCCAACTCCAATTTAAATCCCATTGTGACCCAGGCACATTCTCTCTGTGCCTGTGAGGCTGCTGTTCATGGAAAGCAAATTTGCTCTTCAGCTGGATTGACCAAGAAGTGCCCCAACTCCAACTTGGAGCAGCTGAACCCATTCCTGCCTGGAGGAGGAAGCACTGGCAGCCTTTGCTCCTTCGCCAGAGCCTGGCTGTCCCCTCGTGCTGCTTCTCCTAGACAAGGTCAGGCTGTCCCAGGGTGGCAGCAGCTGAGGCAGAGCTGTGTCAGAAGGAGAAACCATAACCCAAACAGTTACTGAACCACTGCCCATCCTGTACTAAGTGAGCTCAGGGGATTTGGTTGCTGCCACAGGAAAGTTGTGAGGAGAAAACATGTAAGGGAGCATGGCCAACCCAAGTCCCAGGGCAACTCTGTGGGGCAGAGAAGTTCATCCCTCACAAAAAGGGAAGGAAGAAAAATTATTTAAACTCCCACTTTGATTTAAAGCCAAAAAACTGTCCTTGGTTTTTGATCATGCCCCATCTGCTGGGGTGACTGCTGGAATGCAGCTCCAGCAGTGCCCAGGGATGCCCAGCCCCATCAGAACTCTCTCCCCCACAGGTGTGACAGCAGCCTGTGGGCTGCTCTACCTCTACACCCGCCTCAAATACTTCCAGGGCTACGCCGTGGCTGCACAGGGACGGTGAGGACCTGGCCGGGACCCTGGGGACCCCAAACCAGCCCAGGGACTGGGAGTGGGATGTGGCCCCCTGGGACAGGTTTCCTTCCCACGGATGGGACTGCAGGCAGATTTCCACCTCCTCCTCCTCCTCCCCTCCTGCCTCCATGTGCTCATGGCTGTGTCACCTCCTCCCTGACTGTCCCAAAGGCAGTGGGGCCTCCCAGCCCTGCCAGTGTGCCTTGTGCCCTGGCTGGGCTGGCGGTGCCTGACTGTGTTTTCTCCCACCCAGGCTGGGACCATTGTACGCCAGTGCCTGGCTGCTCTGGCTGCTGCTGGGGCTGGCACTGGCCGGGCTCCTGGCACACTTCCTGTGGCCCAGCTCCTCCACATGGATGGCAGCACTGGTGTGGCCTCTCCAGCTACAGGGTGCCTGGTGAGAGGGGCCACGGCTCTCCCAAAAGCCACTGTTTGCCCCGGCACAGGAGAGCCACTCATGTGGCACCATCAGAGAGAGAATATTTCCCTGGCTCTGTGTTCACCTCTGAAGGGAGGTGGATGCTGGCACTCATCTGCTCTTCAGAGATAATTTCCCTTCTAGAAAGCAAATGCTTTCCAGCCCCTGCCCCTGCTGAGGAGCTTCACTGCTGGGCTTTGTAGCACTGTCTGCTCTAAAATGCCTCTGGCTCTGCCTCGTGGAGCACAGATTGACCCACATGCTGTCGTCTCTCCTCCCTACTGCTGTAATGATCTATGTTGAAGAATCACACCGTGGATATATAAAAATAAATTCTTTTTCTCACTAGAAATCACCTGTGATTGTCAAAGGTGCTCAGAGACTGGTGTGAGAAAATCTGAGTTGGGGACTGGGTTTCATAGGAAAAGCTGCTGTGATTAACTGAAAAGGATGGGTAAGCTTGCCTAAAACCACATCCAAATATTGAGAGAAAAGCCTGACCTTACTCCAAGTACTAAAGTCTGTGTTTGGCATTGATTGAATAGCCTTTACTTTGTCCCAGCTTCACTTATCATCCACCCTGCAATAGGATTTTGCCCTCCCTGGATTCCACCCTCCACTGTGAACTTAGGGTTCAAGTGACTCTCACTACTGCACCAAAGGTTTAAATTTAGCTTTTATTACAGTGCACATTGTTTTATATATTTATATAGAGAGATGTACTTGAAAAATCAAATGTATCCAATAATAAAAAATACAGCACATTAAAGTAGTATAATGCATTCCAGTGTATAGCTGAAAGGACATTGGGATTTACACTAATCCCTACTATTTTTGAACTGGGCTACTTCTGCTTTTTTTTTTTTTCTTCCCCAAAAAACCCACATCAATCAATAACTGAAATAGTTATTTAAAAAAAGACAGTTTCTGCACTCAATCTCAAGGCATGAAGACACTGGAGACTTCACCGTGAGTTAAGGGGCTGTGTTCAATGCTGGCAGGCACAGTGTGGCGTATTTTAGTTTTTTGTTTTCCCTGCCATAATCATAGCTCCAACCCCTTTGGATTCGTTCCTCCTCTGCTGAAGGAGGGTCAGTCTTTGCCCTCACTTGATCCTCAGCTGTGGCCAGGACTGCTGCCTGCGAGAGGGCGAGGCAGACCTCGGTGCCTGCCCCTCGGTCCCAGCGCGGGCGGGGTCGGCTGGCAGGACTCGCTGTGACCTGCTCTGTCCCCGGACACAGCCGGCGCCTGCCCTGTGCGGGCTGAAGGTGCTTTTTGTCCCCACGCTCGCTAAAGCTCATCCCGACCCCAAACTGCCCCGTGTCCGTGTGTCCCGAGCGGCAGCCAGCACCCCGGGAGCGGAGCAAAGCCACCCCTCTGCACAGGGCTTGGGTTCTGCTTTTTGCTCCTCTTCAGGAGAAGGCGAAGCCCGTCCTGGCCCCGCTGGGGCTGGTGGGGCCGGCCCAGCCGCAGCTCTGCCGCAGTCTGAGGGCGAGCGCAGCCGGCCCTGCGCTATCCCGGTCCGGGCAAGGCGCCGCAGGGAGGAGGGAGCGGGAGGGAAGGAGCAGGACCAGGGATCCACGAGTGTGTCCGTTCTGCCTCATGCCTGTTTCACTCTGCTTTCTTGATAAAAATCTGAAAGAGAGGGGTGGGATCAGAGCGATGAGCAGGGCAGGGCTGGGGAGGTGCTGAGGCAGCTCGGCTTACCTCGCTCAGGATGATCCACACCGGGGAGTCGGTCTGGATGGACAGACGGATGGCCTCCAGTGGCCCAAAAGACGGGTCCACCTCGCCCTCAGCGACGCCCTTGGAGAAGGAGCCTGGTGGGGAGAGCACGTGGCTGACACAGGGATGGTCCTCTGGCATTGCCCCTCCACCTTCCCCTCTCCCTGCGGGCACCCCCGACAGCCCCGGCAGCCCTGCCCCTCCCCAGCACGAACCAGGCTAAAAACCAGCGGGGCCATGGCAATACAGCGCAAAATGCCACACTCTGGAGAACAAAAATCAGGTAAACAAAGCAAGACGGGGAGTATTTGGCTACATATCACTGCTGTGTGAAAGGGGACAGAGTGGCCTGACGTGATTTTTGGGTGTGATGCTTTTTGGTTTTGAAAATGCAACTGGGAGAAACCAGACAGCATGGAGAGGAATGAGAAAATAGCAAAACACGACATGTCCCAGGAAATTTTTCTTTTATTTGTCTACTTAAAAAAAATATGACATCTTAACAGGGATGCCAGGGCTGTATCCCACATTGGCAGGTCTCTGGAGGCTGCAACTGCTCGTTCTTGTCCAAGGGCAAGGCAAGCACTAAAGCTCAGGTAGCAAAAGACAAAGTATGACCTGCAAGTGCTGTGAGTACAGAGACTGCAAAACTATTTGTGGTGGAGGTTTTTAACCCCAGGGTAAGCAAATGGATATTCTGCATCATTTGGTCCCAGCTCTGAGCAGAGACTGGCAGAAAGGCAGGACTGAAAACTATCTGAGGAGGACAAGCTGGTCTGAGAAGAAGGGCAGTGGAGGAGACAATGACAATTAAATCCTGTTCCAGCCTGGCTCCTGGCAAGCAGAAATTGCTCTTTGCCAAGCAAACAGCTCTAAGGTTCTTGACTGACGTGCAGGTGAGGATGTGGGCTGTGTTATCAAAGCCAGCAGGCACTTCACCACCCCATGCCCCCCTGTACCTATCTGGATGTAGCCATCCGCTGTCCTGCGGTATTTGACGACTGCACCTCTGCCCTCCTGCAAGGCTTCCTTGTCTGACTGCAGACTCTGCAGAAGGAGAGGAGTTTTGTGCAAGGCCACAGGCAAGAGTCATCCAAAAGCCCCAAGGAAAAGCAGCAACCCCAGAGCTGTCCTTGCCAGCAAACCCTGGCATCTCATCCCATACCTGGCACCCTGAGCCACATGCCCAAAACAAGAGAACATTTGCAGCCCTCATGCTGCTGCTTCCACTGCACCATTCTGGCTCCATCCCCTCCTCTGCAGCCATCCCACCCATTGGAGCATCCCCTCTGCAGGCAGGGATGGCTCACACAGCAGTGCTCAGGAAAGCACCCCGCTCCTAAAGTGGCATCACACCAGGCATAACCCCCTGGCTCCCTGCCAGCACCTGTAAGAGGCACTCAAATCCTGTCAAGATTTTCCTGATGGCTTTAAGCAGTTCCCTTCTCTCAAGCCTCTTTTGCTTCCCACTCCACCCTCACCTCAAATCTCAATCAAACACTTACGTCAAACGGCAGAACCTCCACGGTTGTGTTGAAGAGTTTGTCTTCTGGGTGCTCGATGTTCCCGCTGCGGAAGAAGAACCTGTGACAGAGACCAAATCCATGGAAAGGCAAACTCAGCGAGGGGGCACAGGATGGCTTTCACCCCATCTGAGTCATCTAACAGCTCAACCTAACAGGCATCTTCCCAAAGAGCCCACAGCACGATTTGGCAGGAGTCTTTCTGTGCCAGATTAGCTAAACCAGGGACTGCTCACAAGAGCAGCAAAGCAAAGAGTTCTGGCAAAGGTCTGGCCCCACTGGGGGTCAAATTATCCTTCCCCTGGAAGAGCACTGCTCCCTCCTCCTGGGCAGCCAAGCAGGAGACAGGCAAGAAATTTGATTTAAATTGTCAGAAGAGCAAAAACCAAGTGTCTCCATATGCTCTGGGCTGTCCCCACACCCCCCTGCTGGCCCCCCAAGCACTGGCCTTTCGATGCGGAGCGGTTTGAAGAATCGGAATCGGATGAAGTCTCCGGCAGTGGGAGTGAAGGCCCAGAAGAAGTCCTCCCGCAGGTAAGCCTTCTCCAAGGTGAAGTGCTGGTAGGTTTTCAGGCTGGTGCTCACCTCAGCAGGAGGGTTGACGTGCTCTTTCCGCAGTGCCTGTTTTCCAAAGTCCTTGTCCTTGGTAAGCACAAAGCAAAAGGGCAGAGAAGGGCCATGAGCTGCTCCGCCTGTGAGGAACCAGGGCCCCAGCTACAAGGCACTGCAAACTAAAATTTTGTGACTTGCAGGGCACAGAAGGATGAGAGATGGAAGTAATTTGGGGAAGGGATCAGGCAGGGGCGTGACTGGATCCCAGGACACAGCTTCAGGACAGGCAGCTCAGAGAAATACCCCTGCTCTGCACTCTGATCCAGCACATCAAGGAGCCTCTCATTGTCCAAATGCCCCTGAACACCTGTCCCTGCCCCAGGAGCTCTGGAAACAGACTTTACACTTGAGGAGAAAGTGGCTGGGAGGCTGACAATAGCATAAAATGACTGGATTACATGGCCTGACAGCACTGCACTGTGATACAAACTGGATTATACCATCCATTTCCCACAGACAGCACAGCCCAGGGATGTGTGTCCATGGGTTCTGCACTTGTAGTTGTGAGAAGCTGCATTTTGTTCATGTTTAAACACACATCAACAATTCCAGCTCTTATACAGTGGCTCTAATTTGCCTATCACCAAATCCCAGGAACATGGAATGGAGTGGGAGGGAAGTCAGACCAGCCCAGGAGTCATCTCTCCAAGGTTTTTCAGCAGATTTGAAGTCACTTGCCTGGACCATGGTCTGGCACTCGAGATGGGTGGCCAGGACTGGTACCAAGTCTTAAAAGCTTGCAGTGACTCTCGGTGCATGTCACTGCCATTCTGAGGAGCAGGAGCCACCTGAGCTCACTGTAACTCAGAATAAAACACAACCACTACACAGAAATCCAGCTGCCACCAGCTGCTGTCATTGATGTCCCCACCCAAAGGCACCAGTTCCTGGGTGCCTGCAGGCCAGGCCACCTGCAGAGCTTGGACAGAGAGCTGGTACTCACCTTCAGCTTCTGTATCTTCCCAGCTAAGGAGGAGTGGGTTCCCACGTGCTGGAAGAGCGAGGGCTTGAAGCGGATCCTCAGGTTTGCCTTCTGCCTGTCGCAGTGTTTCTGAAACGAGACAGCCTCAGGCTCAAACCTCTGTGGGCAACTGTGACCCACAAGGGGGATGGACAAGGGTACAAGGAGTGACAGACAGCCCTGTCCTCCATCTCTATGCCCTTATGTGTTATTTAGGCTCTAATTTGGCAAGAGGGCTTTTAACCATACTCTGGAGAAACTGGACTGTGACTCTCAGCCACTTGCCCCCCAGGCTCTGCTGGGCAGGGTCCAGGTTTTAAGTGCCAAATTTCTCCTTGCCAAGCATAGTTTAGAATGCTGAGCAAATCCCCTCTGTGCTATCAGGGATGGACAGCCAGAGAATTGAGTTTCCTTTGCCCCTGGCTTATTGGGAAAGCCTTTTTCCTACAACTCAGAGCTTGGGATCCCTGATGTCTGAAGGTGCAGTAACCCAGGGATGACTCCGAGCCCAGGTGAACAGGTACCACGTGTGGGCTCTCTCTGGATGGGCAGTTCCCAGTTTGCTGGCAGGAGCTGTGAGCAGATGTACAGCACGTGCCATCATCAGAGCTGCTGGGCTGTTTCACACCTATCCACCACATAAATAAACTTGGAGATGCAACTGCAATCCTGGCAGTGATTTACCATGGAGTGGAGGGAGAGAGACGATGGAGAGGGAATAAAGGACAAAAGGGAAAATCACTGAGAGTGTGGGGAGATGAGAACTCACATTTTAAAATAGCTCATTTCTCTCAGGTTGGGGGAGCGGGACAAAAATACAGGTTAAAAGCTGCATGAAGAGGGTATTTGTTATCCGACTTTGGCTTCTTCTGAGAAAAGAAATGCAGGCACATCCCTAATGCCATCTGCTCTTGCAGCCTCCCACCCGGCAGAAATCCCGCGGCGGCGCCGGATGCCTGAACAGACAGGGTGCCACACCAAGCCCCCACCACAGCCAGGAGCTGGGAGATTCCAGGCATGACCCCTGCAAGCTGCAAAAGAGATAATCCCCTAATCCAGCTCACGTTACATTAGAAAATTAAAACTAGGCATGCTAATGGGACAGACCCTGCTCACTGCCAGCAACTCTGGATGCAACTCCATCATGTCTATCTCACTCTGGATAGGCAGAGGAGGAGGAAGGGGAATGGAGGCAGCTACAGCATCTCCTGATTTATCTTTCTCCCCTTTTCCTCTACTGCTAAAGAAACGTTTGCTGAAAGCAGCCTTGCCACAGACAAGCTGGGAGGGGGAAGAGCTCAGTTGGTGGTAAGAAGGTCATCCTTTCACACAGCTCTACCCCAGGTAAATCTAAAATTAGTTAAAAAAGAAAGAGCAGAATATACCCAGAGCAGGCAAAGCACTTACCAAAAGCTCAGGTCAAACAAACTTTCAATCAAAAAGACAAATCCTCCCCGCTACCAATTTGATTCTGCACAGTGGGATTTACAAGAGAAAGTCATGTTTGAAAGGGCGCTGTGCAGAGTTAATCATGCAAACAGTGGGGGAAAGGAGCCAGAAATCCACATGGAAAGTAGGTTAATTTTTAAAAAGGCAACATGTTTAAGAGGTTTGCAGTTTCCCCTGAGAAAACCTTGGTTCCATCAGGTAGGAAAAGATGAGCACAGATGAGTTAAGGAGAAGATGATCCTGCACAGCAGGATCTGCATTTAATCAGTTCTCAAGCTGAGGATTTTGAAGGTGGGGGCACAGACAGCAGCAGCATTCCCAGCTCCATCCCAGCATCCCACCAACCTGGCTTTGCCCACAGCTGTGTGGACTGGGAGGTTGCCAGACCTGGGGACTGCTCTGTCACACCTGAGCACATGGTCTGAACTGCCAGGAGGATTCAGTGGACATCATCTGAGACTGGTCCTGCTGCACAAGGGGTACTGGAGCAGATGCCACATCCTCTGCCAGGGATCAGGCCAAATTAAACTACATCCTTGCCCAGTTCTGTAGAGCTCTGAGGATGGTCCATCCCCCCAGCAGATTAATACAATATTAATTCCCAGAGTGACCACTCTGGCATTTGTCACACAACGCAGTTGTCACCATGAGGTCTGTCCTAAGCCACTGGCTCCAAGCTCTGCACAGGGACTCTGCTGCTTGTTCTCCACTGGGGGAGGAGGTCAAGTGTTTGAGTAAATACAGTATGTTCAGAGAGGAGACAGGAGAGTACCTGGTGCTGAGCTCATCTTACATCTGCTGCCACACACTCTCCTCCTCTGCCCTTCCCACTCGCTTTAGCCCCTTGCTGCTGGGCTTCAAACACAACCTCCACAGGGCTCGGGGGCTTATGGCTCTGCAAAAGGAGTGGCAGCACGGAAACAGCGCCCATTTCACCTCTCTGCACCCTCCCAGAAACCCTGACAAGAGCTTTGTGTGATCTGGCTTCCTGTTGGCAGACTGTGCCAGGAGGGTTTGCTCTGGGTCGTCTGGGGTGAGCTCTCTGGGCAGTCTCCACGTGTGCTCCAGGCGGGTACAGCACATGGATCCGGCGTCAAAGGGTTATTCTGGGATGTAGTCAGCGAGTGGGAAACGGCTTCAGGGAGAGAAGCACACAGGAATGCCAAACAACACAGAAGAATGGGGAACAACTCCTGTCCTCGAGGACTGGAGGAGGAATACCCTGTTAGTGCTTAGATGCAGAAATAATGCCTCTTCTGGCAGCTGCAGACTACAGAAGCCTGAGCTCCCAGGTCGCCACTTACACAATCCACAAGGACACCCTGCAGCACACCCCACAGGGCTCAGTGCAAAGTCAGTTAGCACCAGAGCTCACAGGAAAGGTCCTCTGGAGGCACAGCCAAACGTGCATTTGCCCACACACAACAGAACATTTCCCTTCAACAGAAGCTGTTTACGTACTGCATCTTTCTCAGGGTTGCAGACTTTCACCCAGAGGATGTGATCCAGCAGCCAGTCAATGGGTTTGTCCTTATAGAACATCAGGATGAACTCCACAATCAAGCTCAGATCCAGAGACTTGAACATTTTTCCTAAAGCACAAGGAAAGAGCAGAGAGAGAGAGAGAGGAGCTATGGTATGAAATGGTCAAGAATCAGAGCTGGGAAGGAAAAACTTGGGAGACTGGGCTATGGAGCTTAGATGTGTCCATGTCTCTATGTAAAGGAAACAACACATTTTATGTACCAGCACTGCTGACACTGCCAATACAGTTCCGGATTTAATACTCGTCACAGATTTAGAAAGCATTAGAGTCTCACAGGTCACAACAGTATCAAAAGGTCTAAAACTCTCCCATTCAGTAAAGAGAAACAAGGATGAAAAACATGCAGCCAGCTGCAGGACAGGCCATTTCCTGCCCTGAAATCTACAAGTTTTAAGCCAGTCAAACCAGTATCCAAAATAACAGATCAAGCTGCTACTGCAACCATGTACTGCCGTTCCCAAAATAGTTCTGGGCTGATGTAAACTTCCTTTTGCACACTCTTAGGCAAATCCAGATCCCATCCAGCCTAAAAGCTACTGGTCATATCTAAGCTGTTTGGCTGTCAGCTGGGCCACTCACCAGGTTTATTTTTACTAAAAAGTGAGCATCAGCAGTACCAGCTGTGAGGATCTTTCTCTCCTGTGCAAACACAAGGGTCATTGCAAAAATAGGGGGGGGATCGAGTCCAAGTATTTTGCCATCCTGTGGGGACAATTTCTTGGGCCAGGAACGTAGTGCTGGCAAGGGCCAGCAGGCACTTGTGCCTTGTGCCTGATAGGACTGGGGTGAGCAGGGGAAGAACATTACCAATGAACCCCAGCTGAGAGAACTCCAGGATCATCCACTCCTCAGAGGGCTGCTGCAAGGCAAAGTTCTTCATCGTGCTGAGATAGTTTGGTTTGGCCACAATATCATCCTCCAGCTGCAAGACAAAAGGGCACAGTGCCAATGTCCCATCCAGGTCCCAGCAACAGTCTCTCTATGCAGAGCAATCACACCATAGGCCAGAGGAAACCTTTGGCACAGACCCAGTTTATTCTGGAAGGTGCTTCAAGCAGATTTCTCTCACTCAATCTAACAGGTAAGAGAAACAAGGACTTCTGCCTTTCCTAAGTGGGAGATTTCCAAGTCTAAAAGTATTTTAGAAACCAAGCTTCTGAACCTATGTGGTTAAAACCTGCTGCCACTCTGCTGCATCACCCAATTAGATGTGTTGTTTGCTCTCTCCCAGCTGGTACGAGCCAGTACAGTGAACTCACAGGAACATCCATCTTCCCTCCAGCACCAGCACCAAACCCACCTGCACATAATAAATGCCTTTGGACTGGGCATACATCATTAAAAAGCAGTAGTCCAGGTTCTGCTTTGTCCTCCACCTGCAAGAGACAAAGACAATGGGAGTGTTGGTCTCTCCCAGGATAGTGGCTGCTCTGGGGAGAGCAGAGCCAAGGCTGGGTTTGAGATGGGAAGGTGACAGAGCCCTGGGAGGCAAAGAGGATGGCATATGGCCTCTCCCTTTGGTCCCTGGCCAGCTAAGAGTTACTGGAAACCTCAAGGACTTCCACAATGAAGACAATTTGGGTTAAAATGAGCCCCTCACTTTGTGATGGACACACCACAGCACAAGGGAAGCCTGGCAAAGCTGGTGCCAGTCCATCCCCTTGTCACCAAATCATGTCCTTTCAGCTCTTGGATAATTCAAGTTTAAAGTCCTTGCCTGGCCCTGCAGAGGAGCTTTCCCTGCTAGAGTCAGTGAGGAACCTGCTACAGTTCCTTAATTCAGGGCTTGCTTGTTTATAAGCTCATTCATTCTTACCTGACTCTTTCCTTGGGGTCCCCAAAGGATTCCCGCAGGTGGGAGAAATCAGGATAGAAATGTGGAGATGGGGAAATTACCTCCAGGAGACCTGAGTGTATTTCCTTTGGGAATCTGAGGGAGAAAAGCAGCAGTAAATAAATACCTCCACATCTGACACAACATTTTGTAGACCAAATCACTGGGTAAATACTGAGCCACAGAACCAAACAAAAATTACAGCTTCTAAGGGATAACTTTCCTGGTATCTAGTGCACTTCTGGGCTTCATCAGAAGACATCAACAGGGATTGACATGGAGTTTTTAAATTGTCTTCTCCCTCCCCCAGTCTCTAGTAGCCCCACGTGCTCATGCTCCCCCCCAGCATCCTCCTCCCTCCTGCACACATGGGTCAGCTTTAAAGACCAGCCCTGAGCACCATGTACCTTTTATAGGGTTAAATGACCTGCAAACTGGTTCAACAAAGAAAGGACTCGGCATTACAGGCATTTAGAGATTTTCCAAATGCATCAGTAATTAAAATTAATTTTGCCGAGGTTGTGCTATACATTTCTGCTAAGTTGCTTAAAACACTGCTGTGCTGTAGTTCACAGAGCCAGCAGGAAGTCTACCTAGTTCTCTTATGCTGATAAAATCAGCATCTACTTTTCCTATAATGTGGCTAAGAAACCTTTAAAGAGTCAAACTCAAACAGAAAATAATGTCACCCATCTGAAAAGTAGGCACCTGTATCAGCCTTGCAAGCAATACCCTGGGACTGCTCTAACTGTGAGAGATAAGCAGGAAAACCAGTTATTTTTATACTGCCTTTTCGAGAACATTTGGTGCAAGGCTGATTTCCTTTGTTTGTGCAGAGCCTGGAGGACGGGAGATGGGGCAGAGGGACACAAAGCAGCGAGACTGCCAAAAACTTCTCACTTCTTTTCCCCTTCCTCATTCCTTCCTTGGGACTGGCACGTCTTTCAGCTAACATTTTCAAATCTTCCCTTCTTCAGGCAACAGTGAAACAGCAGCTTCTCTGAGCTGACAAAGCATTGCAGTAAGGCAGCAACAGCTTCCTCCCTCCTGCGAGAGACGCCCAGCCTGCCCTGGCCCCACACCATCTCAATTCAATTTGGAAGAAAAATAATTTCAGTGACTCAGAGAGGGGCAGGAGGCACTGGAGAGGGGGATGATGAGAAATCAAATCACCAAGTCAATTAAAGTTTCGGGACTTGTACGCAGAGGCACTCTCTGCACAGCGCCCGGTAATTTCATCAGGATCCATCGGACAATCAGTCCATTATCCCCGATAAGTGCGTCCTCCTGCCAGCAGGCACAAGGAGGGGAGCCCTGCCAGCTCCTGCACAGCAAGATGGAGGGCTCTGCTTCAGCTCCTCTCCAAGTGCCCGGGAACACAACCCTCCCCACGCACGTCCCAGCCCCTCTCCCACCACTGGCTCGGGGACAAGGGGCGCCGGGAGGATGTGCTGCCCTTTCACTTCTCCTCCGAGCGGCGACTGCGATCCTTTGGAAAGGAGCAATCGCGGGAGCTGGGCGGGATCACTGCCCCTTCTCTCAGCACCTTTTCCCTTTGCCTCCGAGCCCCGTTAACGCCTGGGCCGGCTCATGGTTAATAATCCATCACCAGCTTCTGCTGGAACAGCCGCAGACAAAGCTGCAGAAGCCACTGAGGCTCCAGGACATAAATAGCAGCCAGCACGAGAGACAAATGTAACAAGAGCCTGGAACAAGGGGAAAACAAACAGGCTGGAGTGGGAAGAAAGATGGATCATGGATTTTAAAGCAAAATAAGGCAGGAGCATTCGTGTGTGCTCACTACACTGCCCAGACTGCACAGAGCAAGTACAGGGCTGCAGTAGGCACTGAAACAACTGCCAGGATCGCTGGAAATCTAAACAATCCATCTCCTCCCAATGCCCCAGGACAGAGGCAGCAAAACAGAACGAAATGACCGCCTGTGTTAAATACCGAAAGCACAAAGCAGCCTCCCGGAAGCTACATATGGGATGCATTTTAGAACCAGCAGAAAGTGGAAGCAGCGTTAGCAAAGACAGCACACAGTTTAAAAAGAGGAAAAAAAACCCCAAGCAACAACAACAAAACACAAAAGGGAAGCAGGAAAGTGTGTATTTTCTCCTTAATGAAGCTGTTCCCTGGCCTTGCTGCAGGCACAGGCTGTACACTGAAGCCACTTAGAAGTGCTTACAAGTTTTTGATATTTTCTGCCACTCCAGCTGTGTACTGTGGATCTGTCTGAAAACAAAAGAAAAGCAGTGTTAGAGCCTTCAGCCTCAGCCTGTGTCCCCCATGGCTCACAAATCTTCAACACACCCTGGGGTACTGTCAGCACATCTGTATCCTCTTCATCCACCTTCACGTCTCCTTTTATCCAGCTTTACTCCTGTCCCATGCTGACAGGAGCTCTCCTCTGGCATTACACACCAAAATTCATCCCAAAGGACACAAGATCCTGCACATCTTCCCCCTGTGTTCTCCTGGCACTTCTGCCCCTCCCAGCACCAAGTATTTGCACAAGTTTTAACCTCTGGGTTATTTATTTTTTCCCTACACACACTGGCTTGCATCCAAGTGAATACTCTTGGCAGCGAATACTCTGTACCCTTTGGTGAAAAAGAGGGGTCTGTTTGTAAGTTTCTCACTTCAGGTTCATTTTGACACTTTTCTTCCTAGAGCCCCAGTTTGTTCCCACAATCAACGTGGCAACCCATAACATTTGGGAAACAAAGGTCATCGGCGCCGCTCGCCGCTGTCTGCGGGGGAGATAAGTGCAAGCACAGGGACAGGCAGCGGACAGAAACCATCTGCACAGTGACGGGGGAACAACACCCCAGAGCAAAGGGCAGGAGATGCAGGAGCAGAGCTGCTCCCATTTCCTGCTGGTGGCATTGTTTAGGGATCTCGAGGCCCCGGGTGGATCTGCCGATGCAGCATCGCGGAAGCCGGGACCGGCTGCTGCTGCGCTCGGAGCCGGGCGAGGTGAGAATGAGACACCGGGACGTGTGTCACAGGCTGAGCACAGCACTTCTGTGCTGGCACGGAGACAGGGGAGGGTTTTCTCGAGAGGAAAAGGTCCCTTTCCTAAACAGGGCTCGGAGTGCCAGTGCTGGACTGATTTCTTACCTCAGCGTGCCAAGAAAACAGCAAGGGGAAAAACAAAAGCAGGAAAGATGCTCCTGGCTTTGGCAGGAACCATGCAGCTCCTCTCCAAGTGTCTGAAACAGTGGGTTGGTGACAGCCGAGCCAGCCATCTCACCCCAGGGCTCCCCTCAGGCAGCTGAGGAGCCCCTGCTCTCCCAGGCAGCCCAGCCACTGTGGATGACACCTGCAGTGGCCAGCAGTGACACTGGGGAATGAGAAGTCTCTATCCCAGAAAGGACATTGCATTGCTGCACTTGTGCTGAGTCTCCGAATTACTCAGCATTTGCTTCAGGTTTACACCACCCTCTCCAATATTTACTCTTCATCCAAGGCCCAAGGAGCTCTAACAAGTGCAGGTACATTGAGAAACACTTGGGAAGAGGCAGAGCAGGCACAGCAGTGGTAAACACTTCAACAGAAGGATGTTGTGCAGCTCCAAGACCAAACTTGGCCAACGGGATCTGCAACAACCGCCATTGCTGTTACCGGGATGTGGTGTGTGTGCTCCTGCACTTCACAGGATCAGAATTAATTTATTTGTTGTTCACTTTCCTCGTTGTAAGTACATCCTGAAAGTCAGGAGCTGCCATCTCAGCATGCACCTCATTCTCAAGCCAACTAAAGTAATATTACTGCAGTTCAAAACAGGAGCTAGTCTGGGTCAAGTTGCTTAAAACCTCTCAGGCTTCAACTGCAAAAATAGTCACCAAACTTGTCCTGGCTCCAAGGGAGCCAAATGACAGCCAGGACCAAGCCTTGTCCTTGGCCCTTTGGGCTGCACCCATCTGTGCACACCTTCTCCCTGTACAAAATACCAGCCAGAGCCCTGAAGGCCAAATGCTACTCAAAATGTCAAATAATGGGTAAACAGGCAGCAAACCCAGACATTCATCTTTGTTCCAGTCCCAGTAACAGGCTACTGAGGTTTATCTTTCTCACCGGATTTCCGGAAATTAAGACAAATGCACTTCAGCCTCAAGAAAATAATCCTGAGAGGAAAGCCATGGAGAAAAATAACCATCTAAACCCATAGATAAAAGCAGCTCTTGTGGATTAACGTATCAAGGCTTTTTAGCCCTTGGATTCAGCAACTGATTCTGGGCTCCAGGCACCAGTACAAAGAGGCATCTTGGTCTCAACCCCAAATCATCGACTCTTGGGTTTCAAGAGGGGTTTAGTGCAGTTGTACAAGTATGTAGGGAAACAGAGCTGCTGCAGGAGCAGGTCTGAGAGCTCTCCTGGACATGGTCATGGGGCTGCTCCAGCTCACTTTGTGGATCTCCATTCAAGCACCCTGCAGGAGGCACCATGATTTAGGTGAGCTGTGCCACACTGGCAGCTGCTAACGGGACATTGCCTGCTCACATACTGATCTTCTCTGGTCCAACTGGCATTTCATTTTGGGCAAGACACACCTGCTGATCCTGCTGGACACAGCCCAAGGCCAGGCTTATCTACCCAGCAAGTGGCAGAGCTGGTGCCCGGGTGGGCAGCATCCTGTTTGGCACCGAGTCTGGCAGACAGTGGGACGGGGGCCAGGGAAACGGGGCAAACTGCAAAGCTCTGTCTTACCTCGGCAATGAGGACAACGATGACGGAGTCCTCCTTCTCCTGCTGAGTGAGCTCTGAGATGAGGGAGTTGAGGGTGTCAGTGAGGTAGGAATGCACCTCCCGCTTCACGCTGGGGATTCCCATCACGACGGACACTGCCCAGGGCCACGGAGAGATTTTAGAGAGGGGGCTGTGTTGGACACTTTGCTCTGCTCCCATGACCAACTCATGGTCCACCTGGTCAGTGCCAGGCTCTGTCATTAAAAACCAGCAGTGAGCAGCAGCAGGTTGGTGGGTTCCTGGGCTATGTAGGGCTCCCACACTCCTGTTCTCTGCCCAGTGCCAACCAGCAGCACCCCAGTGTGCCAGGCTGGCAGGGCACCCACAGGCAGTCAGGTATGCTCTGCTCTTTCTCCCTTGAAGGAATGATCTCTAAGGAAACACCCCAAATCCCTCCCCCTCCCAGGGGGCTTTTCAACCTCTGAACAGCAACTTCAAGACTACCTCTTGTTCTCCAACCCCTTCCCATGGCCAAAAGCACTCCAGTTTAGGAGCACAAGTCAGGTCTTTGGCGTTGGGCTGGGATTTGGGAGCAGGGGGGAATCATCAAGCAACCTGTTCCCAATGGGATTTGTCTCCTTAGACGCGTTACAGTCTCCATGAAACACCCTACAAACTATGCTTTCATCTGAAGCCCTCCCAGGCAAAGTCTAGAGCATTCTGGATATGGAAAGCAGCAAACAACATCTGGCAGAAGCATTGAGAACGTTTTAGGGCCAGTCAAGAGCACAGACAGCACTCCCCTGTAGACTTGCAGGCGTGACATGGCTCACCCTCCCCACATGTCACCATAACCAAGGAAGCTTGCATGATGCATGCAGCCCTTCCTCCAGTCCTGCTCGTATCTGTGCCACAGCCAGGCCCGGAGGAAAGGGGAGGAACAGGCTCCAAGGTGAGGAAGAGCACCAGAAGCAGCACTAATTCCCATTTACCTCCAGTGCGCCCCTGTCCCACATGCACGGCTGGCTGCAGACTGTTCTCCTTTGACAGCAAATGTGGCAAATGATGGAAGATGGTGGGAAGGTGCAGCACATTCTTGTTGGTGATATTCCACAGTTTTAACTTGGTTTCGTCTTAAAAAGGAAAAGGGAATCAATTGCAAGGCACGGTAGGCAGGAAGAGACTGCAAGGCAAAAAGCCTTTTTACAGCAGCCTGGCCACCCGAGACTACTGCTGGGTTATAAAAAATCAGGCCAACCTTTAACATGCTACCACAAACCCAATTAAAGTTCAGCAGGAGCCAGGAGGGCCTTAAAGAAGTCCCAAAATATTTGGGAAGGAGAGGGGAGAATGAAGATAAAATGAAGGTCAAATCAGATCTTTCTGTAGAGATCCAATTTTCTTCAACTGAGCAACTTAAAAAAAACAACAACAAACAAACAAATAAATTGGCAAGGGGTGCTCAGCCAGCCTAACTCCTTCCTCCCCCCTCTCTTTGGGTACCCATTTTCCATATGGATTCAGTACAGCCATAGGAAACGGTGTGTATGACTTGCAAGGGAGAAAAAAAAGCTTGTAAGCAAGCAAATTGGCAAATATCCTTGGCAGAGGCAAATCCATGTTTAATGATGCATATGCACCTCTAATTAAACAGGAGTTTAAGAGCTCCCAAGTCTCTCTGAGCTCCACAATTTGCTCACACTGGGGGAGAGAAGAGCAGGTCCGGTCCGCAGCCCTGTGCACACACCCACACACACACGCCCCTCTCTACCTCCTCGTTAGCAACAGCTTGTAAACAGCCCCAGATCCTCAACACCTGTTTATTCACCAGATAAGCTGCTCCAGGTCCTGTTTATGTCCCGCAGGGCCTGCTTCTCCGACAGTGCTCTCTTGATCTCCTCCAGGACCAGGTTGAGCTCCTTGGAGCGCTTCAGGCTCTCCTGCTCGGCCGCGTGCAGCCGGTCCCGGAGCGCGAGGAACTCCCGCTGGTAGATGTCCACAACGTCACCTGTGCATGGAGAAGAGAGAGAAGCTTTGTCCTCTGTGCTCAGAAGGGTTTCACTCATACCTCCCTTGCCTCCCCAATCCTTAAATTATGGATTTAGGGAGCTGTGGTCCAGCATGCGCCCACTGGCGAAAAAGGGTCGCAGGGAGGGCAGTTTAAGTTGCAGAACTACAATAGTAAAGCTACTTCCATTTTTTCTCTTTCAGCTTGGGTTTCTGGGTCATGTAGAAATAGAATCATAGAACAGTTTGGGCTGGAAAAAACCTCTAAGGTCATTGAGTCCAACCATTGACCCAGCAATGCCAAGTCCACCATTAAACCATATTCCCAAGTGTCACATCTACAGATCTTTTAAACCTCTTCCCTGGGCAGCTTGTGTCAGTGCTTGGCAGACTGTGACTGAGGAATTTTTTCCTAATATCCAAAGTGTTCTTTTCTACAGGCTGAGCCTTCCTCAGCTCCTTTGCCCTTCTTTGGACACAAAAATACAACCATCTCCTGGAGAATGCCAAGTGATGGGAAGTGAGATGTTGGCAAGGGGGAATGCTGCCCTGCAGTGAGACAAGGGTGCAGACAGCCCCTCCTCCAGCTTTGGAAGAGAGCCCCAAATTTTAACAGTCAAAAGAGATTTTGGGAATCTAACCTCTCCAAAACACAGCAGGATAAAGAAAATCACATGGCAATAGCTGTGGGGTTGCTTATATGAATTCAAGTGTTTGGATACACACCTTTAGGACACATCATAAATGTATAAAAACCCCTTCTGATAGGGTAACAAAGCTTTTTGTTTTGAAACAGCATCTTATCCCATGCTCTGTAAACAGAGCAATAAAACTATCAAGAGCTTTCAGTCAGAACTAACTGTACAACAGCTGGGAGTGGAATCAGTGAGCCACTAACAAATCTTCCCAGGATATTTTTTCCCATTATTAATGAAACTGCTTATTAAAAATATACTTTTATCTGTAGTCATTCATGTGTTTTCAGTAAGACTATAACTCACAGGACCATACTCAAAGCAGATTTATCCACTGAATAGTAGACTCTTAACCCAAACACGACTAGGAGAGCTAATGATCAAAAATACTGCACTGGAACTTCCCAACACAGGGCTAAATATAATTCAAAGCAATTGAAAAGATACACTGACTGCATCGAAAACTTCTATTTTGGGGTCCATGAAGAAAAAGAAAAAGGAATTTTGAAGATCAGACACATCCAGCTTCAGTGCACAGAGTTTCCAAGACAACAGTGCTTCCCAGTCCAGCTATTGGCAATGCTTTTGCCTAGAAAAAGTTTCCCCTATTCAGTCTCTCCCCCAAGAAAAACCTCCTTAAAGACTCACTGCTTCAGCACAAGGGACCCCCCCAAGGCAGTCTGGCTCCTATTAACCTTTTGACATTATTTTCAAAGCCATGGCACACGGGGAGGGAGCAGAGGAAGTTACACCCATTTGATGACTCTGTCCATCTGACAACACGTTATTCAGACAAATCCAAGGGAGAGACATAAACAAGCCCAGTCCTTCCTTTTTCCTGCGCGGTGCCGCTCGCTCTCCACTCCCACCAAGAAAACATTTTCAAATGTGCAGAAAAACAGGTTAACACCCAACTCTGAGAGCTGCCACAGGACCTCACAGGAGGATGTCAGGCTCTAAAAACTCGTCCTATGATGAGTGAAACCTTTACCTGCTGGTACTTCAGACATAAGAATCCACCATTCAGCTTCCCAGTACTCCACATTACAGGTTTTCCTAGCTGTATCTTTTACTGGCTGCATTTGGGAACACCAGCAAGGAACAAGTCTCACTTTCTGTTTTTGCACGACAGGATGGCTTGTGCAAGGCTGGAAGCATTTGCCTCTTGGCATCCTGGGGGGTTACAATCCCGTGGATGCTATCAAAGCCAAATCACAGCTAAAGGCTGCCATTAGATCTCGCTCTGCAATACCTGGAGCAGAGTAAAGGCGAGGCTTTGCACTTAATGGCTTTTTCCAGAGCACTGCACTTCATTTGTGTCAGATTTAGAAAGGAAATGTCACTGATTATTCAGTCACTAATGACCTGCCCGCTGAAGCCAAGAGCTGTAGTTTCCTTAGACTGCAATGGCGATGTGCAGTCAACCATTTGCTGCTTTTCTGGTTAATGGTTGGAAGTGAAATTGTATTTGTTTCCAGCGCTCTTGTCATATGATGTCCTCGTAGGCTTTCCATTCTTTAATTAAAATTTCATGAAATTTAAAAGCTGATCGATCATGACTGGTTCTGATGACAGCCTGAACAATCCTAGACAAAGCCTGAGATGGGTGTACAGTTTCCCATGAATTTCCAGTAATTTTGCACTTGTTGGCCTGCAATGACACATGGCTGCAGATCTGTGTCCTCACAAAAACCCTCACTGCCTGGCCAGGGAGGGCTCTGAAAACCCAGGAAGGGCAGCAGAGGATAAGGGGAGGGGGG
>VZRX01016293.1:139002-150402 GCA_013398075.1 Notiomystis cincta
AAAAAAAAAAATTAGCTTACTTTTTCTGGAGAGATAACACTTTGCTTTGGGCTTAAAATACACTGGTTTAAGAAAGAAATAAAGTCAGCGTTAGGTGACAGGCTGGAGGACTGACCTGGGAGACCAGAAACCTCTCAAACTTGCAGCACACATGTGCAAAGAACTCATTTCTCACCTTGCCAGGGCCCATATCTGCACTCAATGGCTTTTCACAATCTGTTTTTAGAAGCGGGTTGGCTGCGAGGCTCCAAGTGGGAATCAGGCAGCCTCGTACAAACCATTGCTCAGCAGGGCAGGGCAGCAGCACTGGGCACAGCTGAGTGCCAGTCACCATCTGTCCATGCCATGCCCACTGCAGGGATCTGAGAGGGGATCCCTGGAGGGGGGAGCAGCCCGAGGCTGAGGGACAGTGGCCACAGGAAGTGTCCAGCTGAGCACCACTCACTGACCGATGTCCCCCCACGCTCCCTCTCCCGCACGCCTGTGCCTGGACACAGCTGCCAGGCTTTGTGTTTTTAGCTGAGAACCCTGGGCTGGGTTGGGATGGCTTGAACAGACCCTTTCAGGAGCTGGACTTTGATGATCTTAGAGGGTGCCTTCCAAGCCAGAACTCTCTGTGACTCCCCAGCAGTCGAGATGCAGCAGCGTGCAAGGGATGGGCACAGGCTGGTGGGGCTTATGGGCTGCTCCCCAGGAGCCTCTGGGTGCCCCACAGAGCTGAGCTCCCACAGCCTTCCCAAAGGATTTATCCATCTAAGACAGCAACTCCTAATAAAATGCATTTCTCCATTATGGAGAATTCTGTGGCTTTATTCTTATTCAAGTGACTCAAGTGCAAACTGTGTTTGCTAGCAGAGGTGAGGGCTGGGACAACTGCAGCCACATCCATTTTCAGTTTTTGAGTGAATGCAAAATAATCTGATCCTAAACCAGCAGACACACACAAAACCAGACCAGTGCCAATAAAACTCCCACCCTGAAATCTCACACAGTCATCCATCCATATATATATATATTCACACACACACACACATATATACAGTCAGGAATGTTATAACTCTGTATTTTGCATTCATCTTTCCAATCACACTCCAACCTCCCAGGGAGTCTGCAGTGCATTTTAAACATGTCTGTATTTCAGTTCCAATTACTTTTGGTTTTGTTCTCTGCTGATAACCTCTCCCAGCAGAGTGGACCCATGGCCAACGCCAGAGATTTCCCTTCAATTCAATCTTTTCAAAAGCAAACACACAGTCTTTGCTAGCTGGACTTGCTTCTCATTAGGAAGACTTTCAAGAGACTTGGTTTAAAAACTAAAAACAACCCTCAAACCTCTAAACTGTTTATCTCTATAAAATCTTGGCTTCTAGAGCTTAACTGCACCTTTTGACCGCTGTTGCACGAATTCCCAAAGCCAAAAGAGCAAGAAAAAGTGCAGTTCCCTTACAACATAAGGGAAGTTGGAGCAGAAAATTCATCTGCCTACAGAAAATGTCTCTGTAATGACTGTTCTCCCTCATTTTATTTAAAGCACCCCTTTAAGTCCTCTAGGACTTGCAAGGACCTGAGGGGACTGCAGAGCACACAAACAACCCCCTCTCCATGCAGGAGCATCTGTGTTATCCAAAAATGCTAACGGGGAAGAACAGGAACCAGGGTGGTGAGCCACTGTCCCCATCCCAGCCAGGCCCCATGCTGGCCCCAGCTGCCTCCAGCCCCAGCCACTCCCAGCAGCTCCTGGAGTTAGATGATGATTAGGGCATTTTATTTATTTTTTCTTTAGGTTTTGATGTTTAATGATTTATATAATGCTGGCACTGCTCCACGCATTACACTCTAGATTGCCCTGATTGAATCACAACATTCATTAGGTCTTCTGCTAACAGAATTTCACTGGACCATTAAAATGGATAGAAGGAGTTACTGTGCCGTATCGGTGAATTAAATTCAGCTCGTGAGATGCAAAAAAAGGAACAGTCCTGCTTTACATGGAAATCTGATGGCTGGTGCAGCACACAGGTGTGAGGCACTTTGCAAACAGGTACATGGAGATTGCAGCAACTCCACAATAAACCTTTTTGTACTGGTAAAAGCAAAATGTTGCCCTTTGCTTATCTGGCTTTAAAAGGTAGAAACCAGCTCTAGAGACTCACCATAAACAAATCTTCAAATCATCCCCCCAAAAAACACTGCAAAGAGACTCTTAAGTAGCAATAAGAAAAAGAAAGGATAGTTTATCATCCAAAAGACCCAAATATCAGCCCCTCCTCATCCCCCCACCAAAGACAGGATAATGATCAATCAGGTCTTTTCCTTCAGATCTAAAAAACACAAATGGTGCTCCTGTGAGATGAGAAATCTGAGAGACATCACCTTCCCTTGTGTGAGCCAGCAGGTCATTGCTCCCAGTTTCAGACTTATCTTTTAAAATCATAAATATTTTGGCAGCGTGGGATATATGCAGCCACTGAGAACCTGATTTGCATTAAGGAACTGAGCACCAAGACACGCCGAGCAACAATTCAAACACTGTCAAGGGGAGAGTTTGGGGAGTGGGTGGTATCTGGCAGGATGGGCCTCCCAAAAGGCTCCAGCAGTTGCAATTACCCTGTTGGGGGCTGATTCATCTGCACAGAAAGTGTGAATGTTTCAGCAGTGCCATCACCACAGAGCAAATAGGGATGCTCTATTCAGTAAACATTATGCGACATTTACTTCTCCACTGTGTCCCAAACCACCTGGATACTCAGGCAAAGCAGACATTTTCTATCTGATGCTTATAAAAATAAACCCCAAGAATCTCTATCATAAGGTTTTAAAATAATGTTATAAAGGATAAAAGTTTTTAATGCAAATCCAAAAAATTTTAAGAAACTTTTCCAAGTTTTTAAAATCATATTATTTTGTAATTTGTGATTATCACCAAGGCAAAAAGTAACATGGCAAGTAGAATCTTTAGTACCACTAAAAAGCTGACTATTACTGGGAAAATAGCTACAGGTGTGGAGAGCTTCAGGCTCTCAAGACAGGGACTAGGGAAGGAGAGGGGTGGCATGTGGGTTTCCCAGCTCAAAGCAATCGGGCTGGGTTAGGTGGTGCTGGCACTGGCACTTATAGAGAGGCCCAGTCACCAGTCATGGAATGGTTTGGGTTGGAAGGAACTTTAAAGTTCATCTCATTCCACTCCCCTGCCATGGGCAGGGACTTTCCACTACACCAGGCTGCTCCAAGGCCCATCCAACCTGGCCTTGGACACTGCCAGGGATGGGGCATAATGGGCACTGGTGATCAAAAGAGCTGTCAAAAACAGCAGCTGTGGTTTGGTTACTTGTGTTCACCCTCTGCCCTTTATTTACTCTTTATTTCAGTTCAGTCAGCACCTACAGCATGTGCTATCCTGAACTGGGGCTGAATAATGTGTTTTGATGCCCTCACCAGCCCAATGCACCCCCAGTGCCACCACAATGCTCCAGCTTGGAGCCTGTGCTCAAGAACTGTCCTGATTGATGCAGAGCTGTTCTGGAGCACCAGAGTCTACAGCATCTTTAAAAAACCAGTACACACCCTCCACACCCAGTAAAAGGCACTGGTTGCCCAGCTGTGTGATGGCAGCAGGAAAGATCCCCCACAGTGAGTGGAGGCTCCTGTGCTGCCCCTGGGTTGGCTGCTGGGTTTGAGCATCCCATGGCATCAGCGTCATGCTGAGAGAACTCATCAGCCAGGGTGAGAGGCTTATTAAAAGTCAGCCTGAAAAAATGATCCTCAAATAAAGCAAGTGCTTTCCCCAGCTCCAGTCTGCTGTGTGTGTATGCTGTTTTCTTTAATATGGCCATTTAATAAGAGCCTGTGGTATATTTAACAGCATTTCAACCTTCAGCAGCTCCGTGTAATGAGACAGAAATGCAATGCATCTCTCCACTGACAGTCCCTCCCCAGGGAACATGGGCACCTTTAAGTCACTATTTCTTTTTGCAGCAGTAGGTGTTGATCATATTTCTGTTGTGCATCCCCTTGCTGGAATTTAATGTTGTCTCAGCACATACGTCATCAGAAGGAGAGAGGAAAATTCATATCCCCAGCGCCTTGTTATTCCAAAGTGTGAGCTGCTGTTTGCATTGGAGATTCAGTTCAGACAACACACACACCGATATTTCAAAAAACAAGCTTTTTGTTTTGCTTCTGAAGTCCTAAGTAGTAAGTTTTCAGAGATGGGGATGAGTAGATTTCCCATTATGGGGATGCTGAAACACAACACAGATGGTGAACATTACAATTCCCTATTCTAAGGAGGAGAACAAGTCACAGGGGTGCCTGTGCCCAAATCCAAATGCTCCCCAGGGAGGATGCAGGCTCCAAAGCAAGGATGAAGAAATTTAGAAATTAGGAATGCAAACAGCAATGCCCATCACCTCTGCCTAAAATGCCTTGGATCAGGGCAGAGGAGGCAGCAGAAGCTGTCAGACTGCTCTTGGGGACCTGCAGAGCAGGTTTGGGATCTCTTTCTGCAGCACAGCTCCGTGGGTGAATCACAGTGAAGGATACAAAGGGCTCTGAGATCACTGCAATCCCCTGGGCTTCACCTGCCAAACAAAAGCACTGGCAGGAGAGGAAATTCCTGGCAGGTATAAACCACCATCAGCTTCTGACAAAGGAACCAGTCCTTCTGATTTGTCCTGGGGTTTTATCAACCCATTCAAGGGATTTATGAGATGAAGAAATCAGATGGCAATTCATTTTGCTGCAAAACAGCTGAGGAGGAAAGGGGAAGAGGGCAAATGCTGCCATTGATCTAAAGAGAAAAAAGATGGGATTAAACAGTGAACTTTCATCATAGCAAAGGTTAACTATCCAGAGGAAGCCATAAGGATTTGTATTAAACTCACCAGCTAATAGATTTAGTGAGGATCTGGGGAAGGAGATGCATTTGTGAAGCAGCCAAATATGGAGTGGACATGGAGATAAGCTCATCAAAGCCAGAAAAGGAGCAAATCATCAGGAGAAAAGTCAACCAAATGGCAAAGTGACACCAAAACTGATAGATGCAATTTAACTGGGGGGAGGGATCAAGGTATTTTTCACATGGTTCTTAATTAGCAGTATTAACTAGGGAGGAGACCACAGCATCAGTGTCTGCAGCCCAGTGTGCAGGCAGCAGTAATCCAGGGTTAAAAAAGGGGGATAGGGAGGGAGGCAAACAAGATGTTAGTATGGTTAGTGAACAGGATGGGGAATAATAGTATGAAGATTATAATATTATTAAAATGATGCTGCCTAATCCCACAATAGTTTTCACCTCATCTGAAAAAGAGTATTAATACAGACTTAAGAGGGGCTTTTGAGAGGATGGTAAGAATGATCAAAGGCCTAGGAAAAAACCCTGCTCTGTGAGGAAAGAAAAAATATATAAGATAATTAATTTTAGGATGGGCATGATAATAGGGCTTATGATGAAAAGCATATAAAATAGAGTGATATAATGAAAATATACCACAGGCTTCCATTCTCCCTGTCTCAAAACATAGCAGTAAGTAACCATTTCATTCAAATATTAATTTGAAACTAATAAAAGGAAATGTGTTGCACAGATAAAGTGTATTATTTCTCTGAATTCTCTGAGGAATTTATATAATGTCAAAGAGCTGGAAGGTGCTGAGCCCAAGGTGGGGTAAAACACCATCCTGCCAGTGGTCCCTGGTCTCAGCTGGGTTGGGAGCCCCATTTTCTCCCCTTTTCCTTGGGAGAAAGACCATACATTTCTATGTCTCTCCTCACAATCTAATTAGGAACACTGAAGCCTTTGTCTTCAAAGCAAAGCTAATTCATTAGCAATCTAATTATTTACCTGTGTAGCACGGATACAGCTTTCGAAGCATTTTTCTCTCAAATGGAAAGGGAAGGCTTTGTACTTGGTGGGGTTTTTAATACCCTTTATTTGACTGGGGAATAAAAACATGCTGAAAGTGAACAAAATAGAGCATTACAGAAATCATGGGTCATTAAACCTCGAAATAATTGCAGCTCAACAGGATTTTTAAGTGAGGACATTACACAAGCAAATCTGGGCAAGGGATGGAAAGGATGAGGGGAAAGGGGAATGGGAAAGGATGGGAGCTTCTACATATGGTCAGTCCTACCAGGCAAACCTGTGCATGGTTTAAAGGGAGATGCATTTGCCTGGTGCACTTTCCTTACATGGCATGGGCATGGAAAATGCTCTTGGATGCACCTAAGGGCAGCAAGAATGGGCTGGCAGTGGAGAAGGTGTTGTGCCTCTGCTCTGAACATGAGTTCTGCAGGAACCTGCAGCAGCCTCATGTGTGCATCACTGGGGTCCAGGCACAGCTCTGGGCACTGACCATGCCAGGGGCTGTGTCACTTGTCACTTGTCAGGCTGCATTGCAAACGATCACTATGCAAGAAAAGCCCAAACTGGATTTGCTTGGCTCTCACCAAACCCTCAGGACTGCATTTCTCTCCCTTTCATCTCCTTCTCACAACAAGCAGCAAAGCCAGTGAGTAAAATCTCATGAACCCAAACAACCCCAAAGGAACAGCTGATGGCTGGAGTGTGCAGGACCAAGTCTCCATGAGAGCTGGCAAGGCCCAGCTCTGGAGCTTTACAGAAGCACAAAACCCTGAAGCAGAGCAAATGCCTCGCAGTTCCACAGGAAAACCCTTTCTATTATAACCTAATTAAGTTAATAGTGAAACAGAGACCTTGTTCCACCAAACCCCAGAGCCCCCACGCATCCTGCTCTGTGCTCAGTGCTAATGCTCACAAGTCCATCCAAAAGGAATCCCTCCAAGAAGGGAAGTCAATCCCTGCAAAGGTCACTGTGTTAATCATCACGCCCTTTCTCTAGCAGCAGCTGTCGGTAATTGCCTGTGAAGGAGTCGAAATGAAACTCTTGTTAATCCTTCTCCCAACATTACTAAAATCAAACATCATCATTATCCCCCCCACAAATGACCCCGAGCCACCAGCACTTTGCAGCTGATGGACAAGCTCAGCCCATCTCAGGAGAGATGTGACACCGGCCGGTAGAAAAAGCAGCTCCACTTTGCAAATTGAAGGTGAGTTTATTGATTAGCAGCAGTAAGTGCTTCCCTACCTCCTGTACAATCGACCATTGCACTCATCATTCCACTAAAGTTACCACCAGACTCAGAGCAGCAGAGATCCTGGAACAGTGGGAATTTGTTTAATCAATAACATATGAAGCTCTTGGCAGGGCTGAGTGCATGAAAGAATTTTACAACAGTGAAATAAAGTATTGCTGTGTTATAAATCAGAGAACACATATGGAAAAGTTAGAGTGATGTACTAAGAGGGATATCAAGGAAATCACAGAAGTTCTGGCTGGAGTCCCTGGCTCTGCTGATGTTAATAGCTGAGAACTTCAATGCAGGTCAGGTTTGACTTCTTTTTCCAAAAGAGTAACTCATTTGCAATGCATGTGACTGTATTGGAGTGAAAAGATATTGAGAGTGCTCCCTTTGCTCCGCTGTTTATGTAAATTGTACATCTTGTCTACCTGCAGATCCACAGCCACCACCAGATTCCAATTTCCCTGCTGTACCAACGTCTGACCAGGTGCACGACCATGCTGTTGGGTAGAGCAGATTTTAAAATCACCACATACTGATTACAGGATGAGCTGATCTAAATTGCATTTTGTTTTAGTAGTCTTAAATAATTTGCAGAATGCTTAAAATAAAATGCATGCAGAACCTTTTAAAAATTACTCAGCATTAATATTTGAAATATTTATCCCCTGGGGTGCAGGCTTGTAACATGAGCACTTAATGGGGTACGTTTTCTTTTCTCCAGAGAAAAAAACAAGACATTGCCATAAAATAGCACACTTAGGCCAACTATAATTGTTGATGCTATCTGAGGGCTCCTGTTTCATTTTATATGCTAGGATAATTCCTGGGAAGAAAAACCTACCACTAAAAGAGTAGGAAGACCCACTTCTCCCTTTTGTCATTCATCAGCCAAGAAAACATGAGAAAGGGTTATCAAATAATGTCAACACCCTCTCCCACAAAGCCAGACCAGCTGCTTTAGAATGCATAAAAACCGCCCTTATTTCTTCCCCTTGCAGAAAACACATCACTGGAAGGACAAAGGCAGAACTCCCTACTTGCCAGCAACAGTAACCTGCAGTAAATTAACTTTTCACTATTCCAAAATGCAGGGACTAACCCAGAACCAGGCTGCCTTGGTTCCACACCCCAGAGCTGCCTGCCAGCCCTGTGCCAGCAGCAGCAGCAGCATTATTCCAGCAGATCAGCTCTGCTGAGAGGCAACACAGATGCTGGTGATGGCACAGCACAAGGTGGGGGTTGCAGGACATTTCAAGGGTAGAAAATAAACAGCTGGAGGGGAGGAGGATGCTGACTACACGGGTGTCCTACTGCTAAGACCTTTGGTTGCTTATTAAATGATGCCTGAAAGCTTCTCAACAAGCTTCTGCTCTGAAATGTTATTGGCATCTCCCACTCCCCCGTGCTGAGCTCCAGGCAGTGTCACAAGAGGCTTTTGGGGAGCCAGGAGTGCCAAAGTGGGCAGGGTGCTCCCTGAATCTCCTCAGAGGGCACCAAAACCCAGTGAACCCCATGGTCCCATGGCCTGATCCAGCTGGAAAATTTAGCATCCTTGCTACAGGCTTAATTCTGGGTTAGATCATCCTGCTGACCGAGCCAGTGATGCAAAGGAAGCACATGAGAACCAGGATGCCCTTTTGGACAAAAGCCCAAAAGGAGAACAGTTTAAATGTCTGTGAAACCACATCCCTGGAGGTTTTGCTTTCTTGCAATGTCAGGTTTACCTAAAAGCTTAAAGGCAGTGCACTGAGCCTTACAGCCTGCTGCTTACCACCTCCAAAAATAGCTGTGATTCCCAGAACCTGGGCCACAGGACCATGGCATTTATGCTTAATTTCACAACTATTCTTAAATGCTGCTGAGTCCTGGCAGAAGCCACTTCACGCTCCCTGTGAGCAAAGACACGCTGTTCACACCTCACATTCCCTTTGAACATGTCTATTTAAATGGATTTGGGGTTTCAGTATTTCACACACGGTTACCTTTACTGGTGCCACATATAAGGTAACCTAATTGCTATGTGGGCTGGTGTGGATCATTTTTCCAGACCTTCCACCCCGAGGGAAGCTTTGTTACAGAAATTTGACATGTTTAGGTGCTGCAAGGAGAATGCAAGGTGGGCTGCCAGAAGCTGTGCCCAGCAAACAGCGTCAGAGCCCACGGGGAGAGTTTTCCATGAATAAACAGCTGCATCTCAGGCAGCCCAGAAAGCACCAGTGCAGCTGTACATCCTCACAGGAGTGTTTGAAGGATGACATCGGATCAGGCTGTCAGCTCAAGGATGTGAGGGAAAGACAAGAGAGGGCACAGAGCTCTGGGGAGCCCATGGCTGCTCAGCAAAGGCACAGGAGGGAGAGGGCTTTCGCACAAGAAAAACCCCAAGCACAGCTGAGCAAAGCCACAGCTGGTACTGAAGGAGTTAAACTGCAGGAATCACAGCAAACTACACCAGAGGGTGTGAGGGACTGCAGGGCCTGACCCAGCTCGCTGCACTCCGCCTGTCCCAGGGGTGCCAGGAGGTCAAAACTCAGGAAAAATCCCACCACAGGGGAGTGAGGCTCAGCAGGCACAGGGAAAACAGTGGTGTGACTCACCCACAAGGAAACTGCCCTTAAAGTTTGCAGCATCACTATGGAGAGCAAAACTGGAGCCCTTGTTCCCTCTCTGCAAAGAGCTTTATTGGACTTCAGCGTCCAGGGACGTAATTTCTGTACTTAGGTACTTTAGGTAACCCTGATGCACCCAAAACGGTCTCTCAAGGGCCATGGAGGCTGCCCAACATCTCTTGGAGTCCTTTGGAGTGCCTTTCTGAGAGATCCATAAAGCAAATCACCCTGGGTGAGTCCCCAGTTAATAACTCACCCTCACGCCCAGCTTCCCAAAGCTTCCTGCACGGATCAGCTTTGTTACCCAGGATCACTGCTGTGCATGGCTGAGAAAAACCTAATCCAATTTCTTTCTTCTTTAGGAATAAAACATCAAGCCCGGGCAGTCAGTCAGATACAGCAGCAGTGTGGAAGAAGTGGCAGCCCAGCTGTGTTATCTTTGCCAGCAAACCCACGGCTAAGGGAGCAATGGAGATGGGGGAGCTCCAGCGCTGGCAGGGGCTGGGAGGAGTGGTTCAAGACACACAGCCTCTTTTGGGGAACTCATTATTTAGTTTTATGACCATGGAATGTGTAAACTATAAGATCATGACTTTGCATGTAGGTATTCATAGCTACAAAGATACTCCTAACAAGGCTCCCATGGCCATGTCCATACCTGGTGAGAGCAGGGGCATTCTGACAGCCCTATAAATCCATATGCTGGAAGAAATGTCATATTAGCCCTCCACTGCTGCAGACTGGAGCAGCCCTAGCAGAGCCACCCAGTGCTCTGCACCACCTCCCTGGCATGGAGGGGTTTGCCAAGGTACTTATCCTTGTGCACCACCCAGAAGTGGCTAAACCACTTCAAAAGCCACGGTGGGGTCAGGATGCCACAGAGCCCTGCCTCAGCACCGCTGTGCCCCAGCCATGTCCCCTCGTGGGACCAAAACACACCCTCTGCCAAACCACCTCCAGCACCTCTGCAGCTCTGGCACTGCTCACTGGCAGCCTGGCCAGTGCACACACTGCAGCCAATTCCCTGGGCATGTTTTCCTGAGGACAAGCCCAGGAACTCCGTGTGCATGTGTGTGTGTGTTTGATATCAGATTTCAGGAAGGTGATGTTTCTGCAAACCTTTCCCAGCACCACTGTGGAAGGTGTTGGACAAGCACCCAGGAATAGGCAGGATGTGGGTGCTAAACCAGCCCTGCACACCTGAGAAATAAATTCTTTAACATTAGACAGCAGACTACAAAATGAAGTTATAAGCACATATCACTGCACATGAAGGAAAATGCATTCTGCTGTTAATGCCCATAACTTCCCTACTGAGAGTAATGGATGCCAACAAAAGAAGAGACATCCAAGAGTGCCAAAATGTGCACTGTTTTTTCTTTTCTAAGCTTGTGTTGGGCACCCAATTTGAGATACAGAATGGCTGAATTCTATTTTCTCCCCAACCCCCGAGCCAACATTAAATGCCCATGTTTTAATAGTGTCATTAACCATTAGGATAAATTACCAGGGTTATAATGAATTCTAAAAAAAAATACTTGTGTCTTCAGAGCTGTGTTCCAGTTATACACCAAGCTGTATTTCAGATTAAATAAAAAGCAACTCCTATGATGGGTAGCAGACAAGAAGTCAGACTAAATAATGCTGGAGGTCCTTTTCACCTTTGAAATAAAAAAAAAAAAAA
>VZRX01016293.1:150489-171527 GCA_013398075.1 Notiomystis cincta
TTACCCTTGAAAAAAAAAAAAAAAAAAAAAGTGTTATTTATGGTCAGTGTACTACAGGGCCTGGCTGATCCTCTGAAGCTGAAAAGGAAGAGCTGCATGATCTTCCAAAGGAAAAGGGGGAGGAAAAAAGCCAGTTAAGCTGCCCACCAGGGAAACAATTTATGGATCTAACTTCAGCTTCTTCAGCAAGGAGACTGTGCACACTCATCTTGCTGTTCAAAGGACATCTTGTGCGTATGAGCAAATTTGTCCGAACCGTTTTGGCTCCGGCCGCGGCAGCGTGTTTAGTACACTGTTTCCAGATGTGCTTCTATCCCTGTCAGTCCAGCTGCTGCCTCGAGCCAAGACAGTTATATAAGCTGCAAAGCTTAATTGGATTATTTAGCCCAAATCTTTGGCTGAGAGGCAGCAGGGCCGGAGAACCGGCCGGGCAGCCTGGAGAGGAGCTGCACCCCCACCAGCCTGGGGGGAGAGGGAGGAGCAGAAGCCAGCAAATAAAGAGTTCACAAAGCAAGACTGGCCTCCCCATCTCCCTCCAATTTCTCACACCTCCTCTCCCTTTTACAGAGGGGGTAGGAGTTGGTATTTTATTAGAGTCATGTTTTCCTACTATAACAACAATTAAAAAGGAATGCAAGAAGCATTTAGAAGACATGAGTATTTCCTCTCTGCACTAACAAGCATTTCCTGACTGTGCAGCTCCACAACATGGAATAATACATTTAGCAACCTTGTTTTCCCACAATAATATTTTTTCCCAAAACTTTGGCTGTTGTGGTGGCTTATTTTCCATTTAAGGGCATAATCCTGCTTGTGGGATAACCCATCCCAGTGGATCTTCGCAGATGTAATTATTAGGGCAAAGTCCTAAAAAAGAAAGTGTTGCGACTATTCTTGGGAAAAAGTCAGGAAAGAGAAGAGAGAGAAGCTGAAGAGTTTCCAAATGCTGTAGCTATCAAAGTGTGCCAGAATGATTTTACTACTTTTATTTTTAAAAGAGCTGGAGAGTTAAGCCAGAAGTTAACACAAGTATATAAACTCACATTAAACTTTGAGCAAGCTGCCTGCTGCATTGCTTAAACAAAAGGTACCTGCGTGCTTGACAGCTACTCAAATCATTGTCATGAGGTCCTGGACAGACTTTGTATGGCTTTACTACAAATAATAATAAAAAAAAGCAGCCTGGCATCTTTCTCTGCCACTGCTGACAACATTCCCACCACTCTCCACCAGGCAAAGTGCCATGGATGAATTCAACAGATTAAAACAACCAGAACAGTACAACAGGCAGGGATGTGCTCAGTCCTGCTGGAAACAGCTCCACAAACACTACAAATCACATGGAGAGAGAGGATGCCTCTCACTGCTCCAGCTCTGGTCCCCAAAGCATCATGCACAGAAGAACCCCAAATTCCAGAGCATCACTGCTGGCATCCACACTGCAATTCCTGATGAATATTCCTGCAAATGAGGACCTGCAATTAACACGCTGTACAGAGTTATAAGGAAACAGCAGCAGTGACCAAAAAGCTCTTTATAGAAGGGCTCTCTGCTACAATACCATGATTACTAGTTATGGAAATATTTCAAAAACCGGCAGACAAAGAGATTTCCACAGGGCACAGCGAGCCATCCAATTTGTGCTGTGCTTCGACTTTGTAAATCAAAATCCAAGGGACATTTACAGCACTCTAGCTGTTCCTTAAACTTTATTTTTCTTTACTGTGTGCATTTTCTGCCCTCAGTGAGCTGCAGCTAAAGCTCTGTGTGAGGAAAGAAGGAGAAAGTTGGCTCAGGCTGACCGGGCAAAGCAGGCTCACCCCCCTTCCCCATTATCTGCATTAAGAGCTTCAACAAATTTGTGTAATACCCAGCATTATAGAAATGGATTTCCAACCAGAAGAGCAGTTGGCAGGATTAAACAAGTAGAAAAGCACATGCACATAAAAAATCAGGAGGTCTGCACACGAGCTAATGGAGCAAGCAGAAAATCACTGGGCATGCTCCCTGGGCTGGAGAACCACTTCCTTCATGTCAGACGGTAACGTCTCATTACAGGAGAAACAAATACAATAAAGATGAATATTCCATCTTCCCCTGGCTACATTTTAAGTGTTAAGCCAATACAAATTCTCGGGTTGTATTTCACAAAAATAGCTGCTCAAAAAAACCCTGCTGGCAGCGCAGCAGAGCGAATTTCATTTGAAAGATAAATTCTACTTTTTTCGTAGGCAGATGTGAAAATATATCAGACTTTATCATAACAGCCCCTCCCAGGAGCCAAAGAAGCCACAGAGAAAATTCACAACAAAAAAGTTGCTTCTTTTCCCTCCTTCCCTTAAACTGCTTAACTCAACTCAGACAAAATAACAAAATCCCAAGTTTGGTGAACAGAGGCCACCCGCTCTCCCGGCGCTCGGCAAAGGCAGCATGGAGCCCAGCCGGCACTGGGATCCCCAGAAACACGCTCGGATGGTGAAATGCACGGCCACTGTGATTTGTGTCATCACAAAGTGCCCGTTGAGCTCCTCTCCTCCAGCGGGGCAGCACCGCACCAAGCCTGGGCGAACAAACGCGGCCTTGTCGCGGTCTGGGCTCGAAGGCGCCTGGCACCGGCCAGCGGCTGCCGGGAGGAGGCTGCCGGCAGCTCCAGGAACGCTGCCAAGCGCGGCGCTGGAGCAGGACACTGCAGCGTCGCTATTTCTGGCTGATAAAAGGGCAAAATCAAAGTACCTCCACAGTTTAGTGAAAACTCCTACAAAGCTGGCACGTGAAGTGGTTTTAAAGCTGCTCTTCGGCGCAGGATTATAAATCTGGACCGGCACCGCCTTCCCTCCCGCTGCGAGGACGTTGCGCTGAAGGGTGATTATCCATCTCCTACCAAGATGGGGCAGGGAGCAAAGGAAGAAGCATCTTTAATCAATTAAATCCCAGCTTGGTCTGAGCGAGCCAATCCCTGCAAAGAACATCCCATGGCTGCTCCCACAAAGCAAATGAAATTCCCTATAGAAGGTGTTGAAAATGGAGTGCAGAGAGACATGCACCCTACCCGGGAGTGTGCTGGGCGCTTAATCATTAAAACCTGTGGTTCCATACAGCTCTGCACCTGCAGTTCTCACCTGCCCCATGGGAGGGATGGATTAGGGGATGGGAGAGGGAACTGCCCCGGGCAATGGTAGCACCAGGAGTCTGAGCATGACTTCCAGTCTTGTGCCTCTTGCAATCTCAAGAACATCTTTCTGGATTCAAAATATTTTTAATTATGACTAAATAGTTAATTATGACTAGTAATTTTAGCTTTAATGAAACGATGAAGCAGACAATCACTTTTAAACGAACAACCAGGAAAAAATAAACAAAAAAACACATCTAAAAGAAATCTGGTGTACTTGGCAAAGCTCTCCTGCTGCCTAAACCAGGATCAGTGATGACCTGAAGTGCAACAGAGCTGTGCAAGGGGGGCAAGCACCTGAGATTTGTAGTTGTGGCCAGATTCTGACTACCAACTGGAAATCCTGCTGGCCTACAGTCCCCTGGATTCAAGCAGTAGAAGCAAACCTGCATCAAGAAGCAGCTGTTTCTATGCACTGTAGCTTGGAAGAGCTTAAGCTTTTGAGATTGCTTATTTTTCTTAAGGTTGGTTTACATATATTTATTCCTTCTAAAATCTCCCCTTGCCTTGCATCTCGACTTTTAATTATTTATCATCAGGTATCACATTCATTTGCATACTTTATGAAGTGCAAACCAAATGATTAGTCATTACATATTAGACTTTCCCAAACCATCTGTGCCAGGCTCTGCAGCGGTTTGGTTTTGGTTTTCTTTAATACTTGGGGGGGAAATAAAAGTTCAAGGGAGAATACTGGATTAACTGGAAACACAGAGTAAAATTGTCCACATTTGTGGATAGTAAAGCTTTGTTACTCTGCTAGAGCCATGCTCCTCCAGAAGGTGCAGATGATCATCTTCAGTGTAATTTAACCAGTGATACAAATTGCAAGCAGCATTATTTCAAAGACCTCTGTTTATTGATTAGAAACAAAGTCCTTCTCCTCTTCCTGCTCCCTCCTTGAGTGGTGCTGATTGCACACAATAGAGAGCTATCACTTAAAGAGCCAATTAAGTCAACTTCTGAAAGGTAATTGAATAGCTGGAATTCTTAGTGCACTATTGTACTGCATTATCTTGATTGCAATGAAGGAAAAACAAAGCAGCCAGAGCAACAAAATTAGAGAATGAGGTTCTGGCCATAGGTAGGAATACTGAAATGGACGGGCCCATTAACGCTGCCCCTCCCAAAATATTTTCTTTCTGTGGCTACTTCTAAGTCTTGCTAGAAGTGTGAAAAGGCACAAAAACCTTGGTGTTGCTTATTTTCTGTGTGTGAAGGACTCCATGAGGGATGGGCTGAGCTGCTGACCAGGCACAGATTTGCTGGTTACAGCCACCCCAACACACCCCACCCCTGGGGGGAACCCAACATCTGGGCATCCTGTAGTCAAACAAAAGCTTTGATTAAAGAATTTCTTTTGCCTTGGGCTATGAAGAAAACGCTTTCTGTACAGATTCACCCATGCCTCACAGAGCCATCAACAGATCTCTTTTCTACCCTCCTGGCCACCTTCAAAATACCCAGAGGATTTTAGATCACCTCTGGGGTTTCCATGCCATGGCCTAAATGGAATGAAGTGAGACTAAAGAGTTTGAAAGCTGTTGGGAAGAAGGACATTGTTTCAGTCCCTTAGAAAAAACAAGCTTAAAAAAATCCCCAGTGACTGTAAGCCTGCCAGCACTCAGAATTTATATAAAATAACTCATTTAAATGCAGTAAAAAAATGCATCACTGAGAGAAGAATCCTCGGAACTTGAAGGCACTGTCTGCACATGGTCAAAATTCACCATCAATTTTTGAGCAATTACTCAAAGTACTCACAGCACTCAGGTTATAAAGCATTTACACAGACACTTAAAATAAAAGCTTTTTCCAAAGTAGGAAAAGAGGCGCCACAAAACATAAAAATCTCCCTCTTTCTTCCACGCCGACAGCAGCCTGTGGTGTGACCTTCCACCCCTGTCCCCTGCCCTGGGTTTCCACGGCAGCACAATCAATCCACCCAACCTCTGAGCACACTAATGGCCAACTGCTGCTCTCCTCCAGCAGCTTTGGCACCAGCTGCCTCCCCACACGTGTGTTTTGTCTGGCACTGGAGCCTTGCTGAAGAACGCAGGGCTGGGCAGGGTGAGATGCTGCAGGGAGGACGCTCTCTCCATCTGTCTTCCTTGCACAGCTCGAGGCTCCTGCCCCGAGTCCCACAGAATTCCCAGCCCAGAACAAGCGTAGATCTCCCAGAAAAACCCAGTAAATGCCATTCCTCCAGTAACAAATACACCAGCAGGGAAATCTAAACCCATCCTTCTGCAGACATGGCTTTTGTGTTTGAGGAGCTGCAGGAGGGATGCTCAGAGGGAGGTTCCAAAGGGATTCATGCACCTGGCAGGTTGGGAACCTCTTTTGTGCCCTAATTTCCCACCTGTGGAATGGGCTGAATGATGCCCAGCCAGCCTTGTACAGGGCTTTGCTTTTCATCAATCCACTTCCCTATCTAGGAGTCAGGTGACTCCTACTCTCACCTCCTCCACCCTCACCCTACTGCTGTGGGGCCTCAGGGTCAGTCTGAACAGAAACACCCATTCATCCACTGGGAATCTGGCAGTACCATGTAAATAACCTCTGAAATACCCGTGGTACCAATGTTGGCCACTGTGCACCAGAAGCATGGCTTTAGCACACAGCGAGTCCTGCCCAAACTTCTGCCTCGTTCATTTTTGTCAGTCTCTCCTCAGTTTATTTTGCAATTATCTCTGCAATTCCCACTGAAAGTCAGGACACAACTTAAGGAACTTGAGCAATTTTTCAAACTCAAATGGTCTCTATCCAAAGGAAGCCAGAAGGAAGCCCATGCACTCAAACACACCCCAAGAGCCTTGGTCCACAGACAATACTCAGTAAAGTGGGAGCTTTAGGTTTTTTTCATTAGCAGACTGAAAGCCCATCAAATACAGCAAAACACCAGCCTCTGCCTGGTCATCCTCTACTTGAGACTCATTCCATCTTTTCAAAAGCTCTTTCCAGTTACACAATCAAAAATTCTTTAAGGACTGTATCTAGAACAGCTCTAAAAATTGTTTGTACTTTCCCTGAGAGCTCACGTCTACTTACTGGATGGAGGAGCCAAGAGGAGAGAACAAATATTTCATGGAGCAGCAACTGCACATAAATAATGCCCCTGACACAGATGTGCCATGAATACAATTGCACCCTTTCATCAATTACTAGTACACTCCAGAAGCTACATTTGTAGAAGTCAAATAAATAAATGTAGGCTTGAAATAAAAAAATATTTAAATTTTTAGCAAGCCACTCCACCTTATAACCATTCTTTTCTGTGACACATTGTGCTGGTTCCTATTCTAATAACACATTCATGTACCTGCACAGGTACAAGGGATGTGTACAAATCACATCTTGCAAAACAACTGTTGGCAAAGAGCAGGATTTGAGTATTCATTACTCACTGCTCAACAGTTACATGCATTTTAATTCTGACCTCAAAACATAATTTGGACCATGGCAGATGTTTCCTGCAGCACAGGCTGCCTTTGGATGAGAGTTAATTCAGTTTGAACATGGCAGCAATGAAGAAAGGGATTTAAACATTTTCTGCTCATTCTCCAAGCTTAATGCTGCAGAAGTAAAAACGAGGGAGGACTAAATTGAACGGCTGAATTTGCCTCTCTCAGCCTCAGCTCTGGATCCAGACCAGCTGGGTGAGGCTACGTCTCCCTGTCACCTCTGTGACATCAGCCTGTGTCAAAAAGAAATTAAATTATTTTAATAAGGTTCTGCTGAATGCACAGTGGAACCAAGAGAGGAATAACCTCTAGTTTTAAGCTGTTTAATTTTCACCAGAAGAAAGGGACACACTCCTCTGCAAAACTCTTCCTCCTCTCCCCTTGTTACCCTGAGCAGCTCCCTCCTGCTATTCAACATTAATAAGTAGATCATTACTTCACCAGCCACACTTAAAATCTTCTGTAAGGTAAGATCCAATTGCAATTTTCCATCCACAGAGTTGCCCACACTGAAGAGCCCTGAAATGCTCTTAACGAGTTGTGTGCACAGGGATCGGCTCTTCACACATCAGCGGAACAGGCTTGGGAAGCGACAGCTGCTTCCATAGTGCACAGGCAGTGGAGCAGTTTAAGGGGAAGAGAAATGGTATAAATAATTGAAATCACAGCAAGAAATGTAGGCAGAGCAGAGGGAAGGAGGGCAACTCCAAAGCTGGCAGCAGGAGAAGAGAGAAGGACTCCTCCTGGCAGCCAGACTAAAGAAGAGTGCGTGTACAACCCCCACACCTTCTCACTGGTGTGCTATGCCACACACCAGAGGACTAAAGAAGTTCTTGGCCTTTGCTGCAGTGGCTGGCAGTGATCTGAATTCTACCCACCCATGAGCTCTCTGGTCAACATCTTCCCTTTCTTCCTCTCCATCAAATCCTGAAGTCTGATGCAAATGACCCCCACGTATGTCCCAGCACTGCAGTGACCTTGGTAACCTAACAATGTTGATGAGTCGAGGTGGATTTCAGATTCTGACACTGACAACCACCTCACCTACAGGGACCCACTCCTCCTGTCCTGGCCCAGCCTTTCATGGTGAAGCTCTCTGGGAGACAGCACCCAGGACATTCAAGACACATTAGAGAGGATCTTGATCTCAGCTGGGGCCTCTGAGCACCATGAGGTCTCCATCAGGGGTACCTGCAGAAATGGCCAGCCTTGGTTTACAGGCTTGCAGAATAACTGACCAGCACTCTGGAACAACAGACGAGCGCTGAAAGTTTCAATCCCAGGAGTAAAACACCTCCTTTGATGACCACAGCTGCTGTGAAGGGCTAAAGGTTGTAATTTTGTCTGACCTTTAACTATTACAGCAATATTCCTTGACCTGCATTTTAGAAGTTATGAACAGACAGCACGACCCAGGCTAAGCGATCTGCCACTCTCCTGACAGATTTCCAAAGAGACATGAAATATCTGCCTTTCTGTGTGTGTGCACTGTGCAAGTCACTTGAGAGCTGTGCAGGCATCCGGAAAAAAACACAGTTTCTCTCTGGGTAGCGCTCACCCAAGCAGGAGATGGCAGGAGATCATTTATAATGCTCTGTGGAGGTAACACTTGGCATAACAGCTCCAGGAACTGCTCCATCACACCAGTGAGTTGAAGAAAGGACACTTCAATTAGCAACTCAGCTAACCAGACACCTTTAACAAAGCAAGTAATGAGATTTCTTAATGAGGGGTTCATCTGAAGGGTGTGCAGGGATACCAAGGCCCAGGTGAAAATGCCCATCAAGATCTCTGTGCAAGTCACGAGTGTGTAGGATGGATATCTTATTTTAAACAGCAATCAATTGATTTTTAGGAATCAGCTGTCAGACCTTGCCAGGCTCCTCTTGCAGAATGTCAGTATTTTTAGGGAAAAGCCTGCACCAGGCACCACTGTTAAAGTTCAGCCCTGCTCCTAGAGCCACAGTGGTGGTCAGAAGGTGAAGAATCCTTGATACTGACTCTCCTGTGTAAGCATTTCAGTTTAAGAGCTGCTCTTGAAGAAGCATGTCACCTAAACAAAAAATGACTAGATTTTTAAAACATGACTTGTTTCCTAAAGAGCCTTTCAGAGGCTGCAAGGATCCCCTGTATCCTCTTCTCTACACACAGCTCTGCTTGGCAAGTGCCTTATGGAGGTGTGTCCAACTGCACATCATACCCTTGTACAGCCCACCTGTCCCAAATCCAAGCCTGGTATGGAAGTGCTGAGCTCCATGTGTCTCTTAGGACATTGTCCAGTTTGGACAGGCAAGTGACAGCTCATGGTGGTGTGAACAGCAAATCTGTGTCAAGAGCAACTTAGGAGTTCACAGCAAAAAAAGACACATCAGCCCCTTGGTTTTCAGCACAAAACTGGCCCTTGTAACATCTCTGCCACATGAGGGAGATTGGAAAACCAAGTCCACCTTGGACAGGACAGAATTTCTTCTTTGTCTTGCCACTAAGAGCAAGGAAGCCCTTCTGTACTTCCAAAAGACAACTGAGCCTTAAAATGCTGCCCTGCCAGGAAGTAAAGATGGGAACCTTGTGGTTTCAGAGGGTCTGCTACTGAGAAGCTGCATTTGGGCTCTCTCCAAATGAATGATGGGACTCTTTCCCTGACAAAAGAGCCATGAACAGCATCTGTCCTCTGGAGTGCAAAGGAATGGTGCCGACTGCCAATCCTCCTCTTCCAGCTGGAGGACAGCTCGTGGGCAGCCGTCTTCAGCTGAGAGTCTCCAGACTGCTCCCACTGTGGGACACACAGCCTGGCTCACTACAAGATGCTGCAGCCAGCTCAGGCATGCCTCAGATCACTTGGGGAGCACTGGAGAGAAATGGCTCTCTGACAGCTGGAAAATGCAGCAGCCTGAGCTGGCAGGGGATAATGAAGAATCAGCCACTTCCTAGAGGTGCTTTTCTGTCACCCACATTCTTAGAGGTGCCTTTGTGTTGCCCTTTCCTCTGACCACGGGGTCTCAGAGATAAAAGCTTTGAACACTGGTAACTGAGCCAACCCCATCCAAATGTCACAGTCTCAGTCACTACAAAACTGCTCCTTTCTCTTTCTGCCATCCTCCACTCCATCCATGGGGTGTCTGTTAGGTTCAAACACAAACAGCCTACAACAAGAGCCTCATTAGCTGACTGTACAACTGGATTTGTTTTGCAGCACAGCACCTTCCCCCACACTGCAAGGCAGAGCTCTTGATGAGGGGAAAAAAATGGATCAATTTAAAAAATATCTTGCATACCTTAATATTACATGCAGCTCTTCTGTCAGACTTAAAACAAGAGCACTACCAGCTGTAAAGGGGGGAAAAAAACCCCAGGAAGTCTCTCAAAACAGCAGACCAAATGAAAGGAGAAAAAGATGAAGGAGGTTTCAAATCTGCCCTGGAGAGAATGTGTGTCACAGCTTTAACCTGCTGCAGAGAGGGGGAAAAAAGGAAACAGGGCAGCAGAGACCAGAAATCAGATTTATTATGACCAACCAGGTAGATAAAAGATAGATGATCACCAAGAGAGGATGGCTGTGTTGGAATCAGCCAGCTTCTGAAAATGTCTAGTCAGCTTTAGCATTTGATACACACGAAACTGGTGTCCACACAAGAGTATTCTCCTGAAAGGATGGGATTTAATGCAGTCGAGATAATTATCTAGATCCTTCTTTATCCCATTAGTGGTTTTCATTCGCATCCTGGAACACCATAAGCGGATTGTTCAAGAATTATTTGCCATCCGCTGTTTCAATCCCGACTGGAATTATCTTTATACCTCGGTATGAAGAAAAGAGATTACATCCCTGCCAGGGCTTGCTGGAATGCCCTCTTTTCTGAGGCTCCCTTTATCGTTCTTGTTCTATAAGGTGATGAAAAGAATCATAAAATAATTGTCATGGACAGGATTTTGCCCTCTCTCCTCTTACTTCCTCACACACATGTTTGGGAGGAGGAGGAGGAAGAGCTCTTCCCACTGCATCCCCTGCAGGAGATGCACCACTGCACCTGCAGAGAGACGAAGCTCAGCAAGACTTACTCATCGAATTACCCAGGACAGGATCCAAAAACGCTCCCAGCTCCCTTTTGCACCACGATCCACTAATAAAAGAACAAGGATGGAACTGTTAAAACCAATTAAACGTATCACTTGATGCATGAGCAGGAAGTGGGATTCACTGCACCAGAGATCCCAGGGGCGTATGCTAAACGTCGCCTCTCGTGCTCTCCAGCAATGTGTGTCACTGTGCAAGCTCCCATGGAGATCAGGCCAGCATCACTCACAAAGCCAACACAACCCCTTGCTTCAAGGCCTAAAATAACAAGAAGACAAAATTCCCCTTCCAGCCACTCTAACTGCCTGCCAGGTTTTGTATTAATGGAAGAATTACATCTCCATCCAGGTATGGCAAGGACGCAGCTCGTCTCCTCACAGGCAGCCGTGACTCTGACCAGCAGTGAGGGAAGATGCCTGGATACCACAAACCCATCCCCTCTCCCTATGGAAAATGAAGGAGGTAGGTATTGAGACCTGTCATGAATAGGATTACATATAGTTTTTAAAGAATCATGTTTTATGGCTGTGTAATGAGATCTGTAGGAGAGGTATCTTGATAAACAAGTTATTAAAAGGGGGAGGAGGAACACAATAATAGCAGGTGCCAATTACTCAGCTCTCAGCAGAGACTTTTCAATTTCTCACCTTCCCCCAAAGCAAGATGTGCCTCTGTATGGCACCACGTTCACTTGCAAGTGTGAGACCCTTTGGAGTGCAGCTCCTCTCCCCCTGGCAGAGCTCCATCCCCACCGGAGCGGGGCCGCCCCTCGCCCCACCAGCCCTGCGCCAGAGCTGGGACTGATACACCATGAAATTAATCTGGAAACTGAATACAACCTGATTTTTATTTGACTTCAGAATCCAGCCTCCCATCAGGAGGAACAGCGAATTTGTGAGCTGACTGCAACTGCCAGGTTTGCATCTCTGCAAGTGTCTGCTTAGTTTTGGGAACAAAACACCAGTAATGATTTTGTTATTTTAAGTTGGCAGCATCGTTTCAGACAGTTAATGTCCACCCTGGAGCTGTCAGAGAGACCCCATCCTTCGAGGCAGGCACACCAAGGTAATGATTAATATTACAAAAGTAATTCAAGCCTCTAAAATCATTGTTTTCAAAATCAGCAAATAATTACCAAGGCCTTCAGCAATCAATACCCAAGATAAATAGAAGATTAAATTTCAAAAGAAACAGAAGAAAGTCCTTAATATTTGCCAAACACATGCCAAATACACTTTTTCATGGCAACCAAATACTTCCAGTAAATAGATATTTTAGCTCACTGGAGAGTCACTTTCAGAAAGTAATAAATTAATCCAATAAAACAGACAGACAGGGTGGAACCAGACATTAACGAAACACAAACTGATCTATACAGAGCCAACCCACAATCCATGTCCTAATTATGCTCATCCACTACTCTGAGTACTTACCTCCCCCACCCAGGTCAGCTCTTTAGCTCAGGGAAAATACATGTTTCATGTGGATTCACTGGCACAACAAAGTGGAGAATTTCAGCCATCAAATGACAAAGCTTGTGCTCAGCCAGAATTTGCATTTCCAGGTTTTTTTTCTAAATACTTCTCACTCCTCAAACTCAGCAAATTAATCTTCTTTTAAACACAATTTTGCTTTTCCTTCAGTTTGGTTGAAGCTCTATATGTGAAGTGCAGGATGAGCTCCTGCTGCCTGTGGAAACATCCCCACGGCACAGCATCACTCTGGAATCAGGATGGTTTGTCCTGGGGGGCTCTGCCTGGCCTCAGCACCACTCCTGGGACTCAGATGGACTCAGAACAACCCCTGCCTAAACCAGCTTCTACCCAAAATCATTGCTTGGTGTTAACAAAGCCACGCCATCAGGTGAGTATCTGGTAAAGTTCTTCAAACAGGGGATAACTTGAAATGGACAGGATTAAGAGAGGGAAGACATGGGAAGATCTCCATCCTGGTCATTTTCTACAACATCAAAGGAAAAAGAAAGGGAGGAAACTGAAGGAAATAGAAGACAAAGAGGAAAGATATCAAAGCCAGCTCCAGGGAGCGCAATGAGAGATGGCACGAAAAAGGAATAGTTAAAACATGAAAGGCGAGATCAAATAAAAGTAAAAGATCACAGTCTGGGCACAGAGCAGAGGGAGGGGAGACCACCCCAACACTCCTGCCAGCATTAACTGAATAATTCATCTGACAGGTACTTGTCTGTGGCAGTGGCTGAGTCTGAGAGAGCCCAACCACCACCAGATCCATTCAATTCACCTGGCAAAGGACCCAGACAAACACTGCTCTTGCTCCTCACACGGGGACACTGCACAGCAGCTCTGCTCCCCTGAGCCTCTGTCTTTGGGAGAGGGAATAAAGAAATTTAGTTCTCCCTCAGAAAACTTCTCCAGTTTCTGAGTGAAGTTCATGGTACTGGCAGGGTTGGCCTCACTACTACACTTTAACTAAACCTCTACATGTTTTCAATATACAAAATATATATATACAGATCTTTAAGGAGCTAATTTCTCAGGATTGGAAACATTTCTTTGATTACTTACAAGAGCTTCTAAAGGCTACACAACCTTTTGGTACTACAGGTCTCCTCCCTAAGCTGACATTCCTCAGAACACTGACAATACATGGAGGACTTACTGCCACATAAGTACAAGCAATGAGTGACAAAAAAGGGTCTCCAGGTTGAACCTTATAGAAAGCTCTTGGCATCACAGGGAGAGAAGAAAAACCTAAGTGCTCTAAGGCAGACTTGAAAATGTGATCTGGATGGTCTAAAACCTCATTGAGGGACAGGTATGGACCAGGCAGCAGCACTGACACAAGCCAACACCTTGCTCTTCCCCCAGTTCAGCATCCATCCCACTACCAGCAACTCCTAAACCACCAGAGTGACAATTACATCCACAAGTAAATGGACACAGCAATGCAACAAATCTCATCATGAACATAAAAGACAGGTGGAGATTAATTTTTGCCCAGAAGCTTCTTTAAAGCCTAATGATTTACATTTTAATGCTACTGCTGTCCACTTTAATATAAGCAGAAATGAAAATATCTTGCACAAGACATTTTCGTGTGCATGTCTAGTCACTTCAAAATACAGATTAACCTTTAGGTAAGTATTTATCCTGTATGTGGCACAGGAGGGATGGAATATTTAAATACTGGGGGAGTCACTCCAAGGCAGGGGCAGGCAGGACAGAAGATGGAGTTACAGAGCTGTCTCTGTGTGTCAGAGATGCATCCATGCTAATGCACTGATCCTGGAGACTCAAATGTGACTTGACACCGGGACAAAAACAGAAGGAGAACTGGCCAGCGACACAATTAATGCAGAAAGAGATTATTTAATACAGGAATCTGCCACTCCCAGACTTTCCTGCTTTGCAAGGGGAGCCTGATGTGAGCTCGAAATTAAACCTAAGAAAGGCACTGCTGAATAAAAAGCCCCCTATGCTCCAATTCAAATGGGAAAGGCAGAAAAAAATTATTTCCCTCCATCAAAGACAACAGTCCTCTGTCTGCATCAGGAAGCTGCAAAGCAGATACCTGATCAGCCCTCCCTGAAAAGCCTCTCCTCTAACAGTGCTAACCTGCCCGCCCCTGCTGAAGCTCTTTGATTATTTCAATACTTTCCACAATCCTTTAATTTGCCCAGTGAGTTCTGCCACCACAGCAGCCCTCTTCACCCACCCAATCTCCCAACCTCTCGATCTTTGTCTCATGAAAAAGAAAACTTCAACATCGGAATTGGCACAATAGTGATATGGAAAAATCTTCACCTGGAACATTAAGCCTCACCTCCAAGTATTTTTAGGCAGGTGGCTCAGCCTCAAGGGTTTCCTTCAAAATCCTGGTGGCTGTGGATGCCTGTGCTGAGCCAGGCACCCCAGAATGGATATTCATTTGTCTTTCTTTATACCATAAACAGAAAATTTGGTCCTTTGGTGACTGGTTTGGGTTTTGTGAACAGGGAGAACCATGGATAATCCAAGCCCATCTGCAGCAGCCTTGTCCATCTACTGCTAAAGCAATTTCTCCAGCACTTAGTGGCTTCAAGGCTCTCTAGAAATGACTGGCAGCTTCACTTAAACTAGTCAGCTATAGATGTGTTTTACATTAAACACTAAGTGAATAATCAATGAACATTCAGGATATAAGTACAAATCAATGATTTGTTTTAGATGAATCAAAGGGAATCACAAATGAGTTTTGTTCTGCCACAGAAGTAAACCAAGAGAAGTACTTGATGTAATTGGGGGTGTGTGTGTTAACCTCCTCTGACTGCTCCTCTCCTACGCGCTGACACAGACCCTGCTGTCACAGAAGCGTGGCTGTGTCCTCCAAACCCCTGTGACAAGAGATGTCACTGTCCCCAGAGAGCAGATGGGAACTGAGGCATGAAACCAGCCAGTCGACTTTTCCAAGACTGGGAGGGACACAGCATAGCAAGGACACGGATTCAAGCCTATGCTGAAGAACAGAGGTTGGGAGAGAGCCCTTGCAACTTCAGCTCCATCACACAACCACAGCTCTTGCTGTGGGAGCAGCAATGGGACAAGTGCACATACACAGTACAGGTCAAGAGCCCCATTTAAAGGCCTTAAAAAAAAGGGCAAATAAATAAAAACAGAAATGTAGGTGACTCCAGACAATGAACAACTTCTTTTGATAAATGCATATCAACAGATTGCGCAGTGCCCCTCGCTCTTGGGATGAATTTGTTCAAGTCACAGGTGTGATAATTTTGCAAATGCTGCTGCATTCCAGCCAGGAATTTCACACAATGTCTGCTGAGTGCCACCCAGGCCACGTAAAGTCTCTCAGAAATGCTCCTGCACATCTTTTTATTCAGCATGCATTTTAATGACAGATTTCCAAACTCCATGGTTCCCTAGCCAGGTCCTCACCTGCACCTCCTCAGCCCTCAGAAGCACTCGCTGGGTCTCCTGTTGGCGTCTCTCCTCCTGGGAAACGCTTCCAAGGGTTGCAGTGAGGTGATCCCAGCTCAAACCAGGGCTTTCACATGTATCCATTTCACTACAGGCAGTGCCCAAGACCTCAAAGAAACTACAAAAACCTGAAGTCAAGCTGGTGCAGGCAACAGAAATGAAAAAGCAGCGGGAACCCCGCTTGCCGCAGGACAGAGCTCGTATTTAACAGTATCCAGCTTTGACTCTGCTGCTTCCAGAGCGGATTAGCGTTCACGGCTTTTATGCACTATAGAAGAAGACTTTGTAAACACACTCAGAGGAACATCCCTCCGGGACAAAGTTTGCTTCCCACAAAGGACACCCCCGGCGAGCGGAGCATCCCGCCGCGCGCAGCACTGCACCAGCGCGATTTCCTCACAGACGCTGCCTGAGCCCTCCCCGCTGCACCACAGCAACGTCCACGCTGCAGCCAGTGCCCCACGGCCACCAAATCCCAGCATCCTGCTCCTCACCACACCCACAAACCAAGGGAGAGACCCTGTGCCCAGACCTGCACAGAGACACCCAGCCGGGATGCGCGCGGCGAGTCCTCTGCGGAGCTGTGCACGCCTGTTCTGAAACGCTTCCACAGCACCCACGGGAAAAACAGCTCCCACAGCGTGAGAGTCCAAAATACCACACAGTCACAACTGTTCTTAGGGGTGTGAGGCCACCATGCAAAGGGCAGCCCCACTTTGCAGGCAAATCTACAGGTACAGCGTTGACTACAGGTGGGGTTTTCAAAGGAAGCCAGGAGCTGGCTGGCAGTGAACAACCAGAAATCATTAATATTTGACAGCGAAAAGACTTGCCAGGGAAAGCCTGCACAGGCAGCAGGGTTACAGAGCCTACCCTGAGCTACACAGCCATACTGAGGAGGTGCAACCTCCACATGTAGCACTTCCAGTGGACAGCATGTTGGGAGTCTCTTAAAAGGTTCAACTCAAGGTTTAAAGTTTCCTATTCAATTAAAAATGAAATCCCAACACTTAAAACCCAAATATCCTGCATCATTTATGGCTCTAGCATAGGCTGCAAGGGGCAAAGAGAAGGGCTGTATAAACAGCACCTGGCTGGTCAGTCAGTCAAGATAAGAACAAACAAGACGAGAACTGAACCGTTTTCACCACTGGAAATGAAAAAGCCACAACAATTTAATTGGTAGGTTAAATTGTTTGCCCTCATCCCATCTGTACTTGTGACTCACCTAAAGCCATGAAACCTTCCTGGTTTTACTGATCCCTCAGTAAGTCCTGAGTCCCCTGGAGTCCCCACACTGGGCACATTAACACCCGAACCCTGCCTGCGCCTTCCTGAAGGTTTGATCCCCCACGATTAAACCCTACATGTCCAACGCCTGACACCAGGTTACAAAAGAGCTTTTTACATGGCAGCTCACGGTTTTGGGAAGTGAAACCATATTTAGAGCTAAAATCAGCAAAGAGAACACCAGACTTCGGCCAGGACACCCACACCATGACGCACAGCACGCGGCCCAGCTCCGAACAGCCCGTGATGCTCAACACCGGCTGCCGGGGTGAGTGGCTGTGCTATTTGAGGCTGCCCTTCTCTTCCCACTCCAGCAGACTATTTCAAACCCCTTTATAATTGGAAAGAGGCAGCATCTGTTTTTGCAGACCATGAGGTCAAAACTTTACTAATAACCACAGCACAGCAGAACACCATTAGCAGGTAAACAAGCCCTGAGCTAGTCTCAGAAAAGCAGCTCTAGAGATGGTTTGTTGTGGTTTATTTTCTTTCAATTAATTGTTTTGTCCTCCCAACATAGAGTGAGAAGACAAGCAGGCTCTGCAATGAATTATATGTGTTTTAATATCATATTATTCCCCACTGGAGGCAATGTGGACACCTTGCCAGACTTCCCCAGAACTCAACGACATCAGCAACTCAGGAGCACTGGGAATTGTCTTCAGTCACTCACAGGGGATGACTGATGTTACAGAGGACTGGCAAACACAAAGCCTATCTTTGAAAAATACAGGGATGGGAATAACGAGGCAGGACACTATAGAATAATCAGCTTAACTTCAGCTGAAGTGCTTAGAAGACAAGGAGAACTTGAGCAAGAGATAACCTCTGTTCATCAAGAACAAATCACATCAAATCTCTCATATTTCTTTCTGTGACAGGGTGTCAGGACTTGCAGGAAGGGGAGAAGAAACAAAGATTTCAGAGACTTCTGAGAGTGTCTGATGGGACATCCCCACAACATAGCCAGGGATACAGGGACTGGCCTGAGCTGCCTGAGGGTGGGACCACCACTGCTGGGAAGACCACGTGTGAACAGGGCACTGTTCTTTGAGCACAGACTGGGAGGGCCCTACTGAAGCATCCTCCAGTGGAACACATCCCTGATCCAAGAGCAATTGGTGTTTTCATCCACGACTTGGCTGACGGCAGAGAAAACAGGCTGATTGCCCTGGAAGGCCACACCAAGCTGGGAGGGACTGCAAGCATGCAGGAGGACAAGATCAGAATTCAAAACAATCCTGGTAATTTAGAGGAAGCGGTTAGGAAAAAAAAAAGTACGCAGTTCAACAAGGACAAGCATGAGATAATGCAATTTGGTAAGAATAATTAACCAAGCAAACACAGGATAAGGAATGAAAACCAGGAAAAGTTCTGGAGAGGAGCAGTTGAAGAGTTGATGGGATTAAAAAACTAACCACAAGTCACCTATGGCAAAAGCACACACAGTAGGATGTATAAACAGGATCATTGTTTGTAAAAGATATGAAGTAACTCTTAGTCTTCTCAGCAAAAATACAGCAGCAACTTCAGCCTTTTATCCCAGGTAAGCATCACTCCTCACCAAGGATGATGGTCCAGTAAAGAGTAACAAGAGCAACTGTAGACCAAGAATACATGACCTAAAAAAGAGTGATCAAAGGAACCAGTGTGGTTTAATCTACATTAGTAAGGGAAACAGTAGCAACTTCCAAATATCTACTGGCCTGCTGCAAAGAAGGACAGAAGGAACTTTTCTGCCTGTGCCCAATAAATGGAAAAAAGAAGAGCAATCCTGAAACAAAACTGAAGAAAAAGACATTTCTGTAAGAACCATAAGAAAAACCTAATATGAGGGCTGCTAAATGTCAAGCAGATTGTCTGGGGAGCTTAGGAGTCTCCGTCATCATTGGTTTTTAAGAACGAATACGACGAACATCTGTCAGGAAGGGGTTGGTTATCAGCGATCCTGCGGAGGGCAGGAGATGGACTGAATGACCCCTCAAGGTCTCCTCCAGCAATGATCTGAACAACGGCCTGACATGTAAATGACCACAGCGGCCGGAGGGCTGCGGTGCTGCCGCAGCCGCCGGCTCTGCCCGGGACCGGCCGGAGCCGCCGCCGAGCGCAGCGGACAAAGCGCTGCTGCCGGAGCAAAACGCGGCCCGGGGAGGCTCCTGCCGAGAGGGACACGGACAGCGGTACCCAGGGCGGTTGTCGGGCACTCGTATGAGCCACGGGGAAAAGCTGCGTGCTGAAAAATAAAAGTGTGTCAAAGGACACCGCAGCCCAGACAGCAGAGACTGCCTAGCGAGGTTGGCCACCCTGCTTCTGAAAGCAGGAGGGGCTGCTCGGAGCCCACACAGCGCTGCACGCTGCTTTTGTTTTATTTATGAGAGGAAGCTGCAAGCAAAGGCACTGCTCAGTGGTAAGCACAGGGCAGATCTTAGTGTGTTCCTCTGCCCCTGCACAACTACTGTGGTCTAGCACTTCTGTCTGAAAGCAACACACAACACCAACACCCGGGTATGCAAATATTTTGGTCAGTTAAAAATATCACTGACAGATAGCAGAAGCAAAACAGTCCACTGGTACTGAGGCAGCACCCCTGCACTGCAAACACCCATCACACAAACCTCTGCAGGAGGCAGCTCTGGTGGGATTTAAACCACCTTAGCAGGACAACAGGAGAGCCTCTGGTGATGAATGAGGCAGAGGAGTCCAAGCAGCCACCTGTCAGACCCCCGCAGCTGCCAGGAGAAAATGGCACATCCCAGGCACTCCTGCCCGGCTGCCAGGGAAGGGGCTGGATGGGCTCATGTCATCCTGCCCATCAGAGCCAAAAAACCTTCCCCCAGAGCTGCCCCGGCCCTGATGCCAGCCTTGCACTATGTGCAAGCTGCACTTTGTGATGGTGCATGGTGTGCCACAGGATTGAGAATCCATCAAGTCACAGCTTACATTCAGCAAAAACTGCTTCTCACCTGTAGCAGGGAGAGATGCTTATATGGCAAGTGGGAGGAGAGTCAAGGCCTGCTTGGTCAGATCACACACCTTTAATGACCTCTAAAAGTGCAGGAACTGGAAGAGCTGAGCAATTACCACAGGCATAGGAGGTTACACGCTCATACAGTACAGAGACACAATTCAGAAGCAACTGTCAGAACTGCTCTCCAGGCCAGGATAAGCCCAGTGCACTGCTTGAGTGAGAGACTAGGTGGAGAAAAGCAACTATTGTGTTGTCAGGAAAAACCAGCAACAAGCATCTCTGCAACACCTGCACAGGATTCCTCCGCAGCCTCGGCGGGACAGGGCCCTGCACCTCTGCTCTGCAGCCAGCAGTGCAAAGCCAGCACCAGCATCTGTGTGCTGAAGCCACAGCCCTCTCACCTGTCCCACATCCGCTGAAGTTACTGGACTCAGCACTGAGCCACAAGAGACACATACAGGAAAGACAGAGCTGCTCAGATCTCCCCTCATCAGTTTGCCCAAGAACCCCCAGCACTGGAGAGCTCGCCCCAGTTGCTGGCACCACTACACCTTCACGCAGATTTAACCCACCTGACTCCCATCGTCCATGAAGATTTTGGCATAAACACGGGGGTGCAAAGAAGCACATCACCAAAGCCAAGCCAAGCGCACCCCTACCCGGACAACAGCCCGCTCATCACCCCGCAGCCCCCCGACCCTCCGTGGGCACCCCTGGCCACAGCGCGCCTGCGAGACGAGCAGGGACCGCCGGCTGGGGCACCTCCCGCCCCGCTGGGCGCGGGCAGTCCCCCAGGGCTCCCACAGGTCACGGTCCCGTGGCGGGCAGGGGGCATCGCGGGGCCAGGGGCGCACAGAATCCCACCGAGCCCGCCCCCCCGGGGCTCCAGCAGGATCCTGCCCTTCGGGATCCCCCAGGTCCCGCAGGATGCTCACCGGGTCTGGATCCCAGCGCACCCCCGGGGTGCAGCCGGGCCCGACTCGCGGAGTCCCCGCATCCCCTCCCCGGCAGCGGGGCGGCGGCCGGGCCCCCGCGGAGGCGGCCGAGCCCCCCTTACCTTTGTGCCCGCCGAAGGCGCCGTACCAGGAGAGGGAGAGCAGCGCGCACAGGCAGCCGA
>VZRX01016296.1:5339-27689 GCA_013398075.1 Notiomystis cincta
CTCCTCCCCTGCCTCTTCAATTTGAGACAAACGTGGTATGAACACAGGCTGGGGGAGCAGAACCTGCCCAGACTGGAGAAGGGAAGGCTCCAGGGGGACCTCCCTGCACCCTTCCTTAGAGGGAGTAGACAAAAAATAAGGAGAGGGAATTTTTACATGTGCAAATAGTGATGGGACAAAGAGGGCAAGGTTTTGAAGTGAAAGAGGAGAGACTTGAATCAGATATGAGGAAGAAATTATTGTCTGTGAGGGTGGTGAGGCCCTGGCACAGGTTGCCTGCAGAGGCTGTGACTGCCTTGTGCCTGGAGGTGGCCAAGGCCACGTTGGATGGGGATATGACCAGCCTGGCCCAGTGGAAAATGTTCCTGCCAGTTGCAGGGAGTTGGAACGAGCTGATCTTTCAAGTCTAGTCTAATCCAGGCCATTCTATGATTCTATGATATAGCAAAGCATTTTGCTGTGTAGACACACACATTCATCCTAGAAGTTTTGGATGGAGTGTACCAAACAAGAAGTGCACCCAACTTTAAGAAAGTTTTCACCTTAAGGCACCAAATCCATCAAGCATCACGTTTTGGAAAATTTGGCCTTTTGCTATTTTTTTTTCTTTTTTTTTGTCCTGAGCAATTCTCTTATTTTCTTCCCACAGAATATGTAGCAATTTTCTGTCCTTTATTTTTATTACTTTCTGATTTCAAAAACAAATAAGCAGTTTTTAGAACATTAATTATTGGGGAAAGATGGGTCTCATCTGTGTTTATGTGCCCCTTCACTTCACAAGATCCAGTGCATTTACCTGGAGTCCTGGACACTCCTGTGCTGGCACTCTGTCTTCCTAGCTGTCATTTGAGATAGCTTCACATATCATATCTGCTTTCAGCTATTGCAAATTGGCTGTTGTTGAAAGGCATTGGGCTCCATGGACTTCTGATATCTGCTAAGGCAGTCTCTGTGTTTTGACCTCTATGTGTGCCATATTGCAAAGTGAACTCAAGAAAATGTCTCAGGGCTCTTTTAAATACGGTGTATCTTTATCTCTATCTTGCTTCTGCCCTTCTGTGTCACACAAAAGCCAATAGGACAGTTCTGATTAATACAGTAATTATGTGGTTATTAAAAACAGTAATCATCCAGGAATTATCCAGTGCTGTAAAAATCCCATAGACAGAAAATATATGAACATTTTTAAATTGAGCATTACAATTGTCTGCATATGCAAGAAGCAAAATGACACATAAAGAATTTTTAAGATCCCAAGGAAGTGTTCTGAACATGTTAAGAGAAAATAGTCTCCTCAATCAGGATGGAAGTTAGCACTGTGGAAGGAGACAGATCCTGATTCGTCCTTTTGAAAGATGTTTGTGTCTAAACAGTAGCTATTAATGAAGAGCACCAATTTATAGCACATGTGTTGGATAGACTTGCACAAAATTGGGGCCATCTGAGGAGTTTATTCATCCTTGCACAGCTCCTTCATTTCCAATTTCTGAGCCTGTTTTAATTTGTTATCAAAGTAATCGCTCGCTCCAGCTGGAGTCAGCAGTGTGTTTTGTTGTCTATGGGCCTGGCAGACTGTTCACTTTGAATAGCATTCTGTAAAGATCACCTGTTCTGCATCTGTGATGGTTTTCCAGGTGCCAGGAGGTACTGTTTTCAGATGAGAAGCAGCAAAAGGAATATGCAGACAATGCGGTTCTGCAGCTTTTCAGATCTGCATGGGTTTCATCAGCCACGAGCGACAGACAAAGGGAAAAAGGAAACAACCATGGCAAGTTAAGAAACATAACAATGCAGAAAAATAATCTGGTTGCTCTTGAACAACAAGGTGATGTTAACTCAGCCATTTCTTAGGTAGCCTGGGTTTTGAAAGGATTAACATGATCTCTATTGCCATATATTTAAATATGTATGAATTTCGCACACTACTGCATAATTATAGATATTTGCATGCATGAAATACCTGTGCAAAACAACCTGTTTACTAGTTAGTTTTGAATTTAATTTAGGTCTAGCACAACTCCAATTATAGATCATTGGAGTGAGAGTCGACAAATAGCTTCAAAATAGAGAAAAAGGATATTGTGCACAGTCTTGCCGAGCTAGACCCCAAAAGCTATGCCATGGAGGACCCCAGACTGCAAACTGTCATCTCCTTCCACCTGAGGCAGAGAATGACTCCCAGTTCTTCAGGGAGGAGGGGTGTCACTCCCTGTCCAAAGTAGGGAGTTTATTGACAGTAACCTGAGCATCAATTTAGGAGGGGAAGAAGTCCTTAAAATACAGTTTATCTGCCCAGTGCTCTGTGATGAGCCCAGAGGAGGATCTGCACAAGTCCTGCACTGCAAGACAAAGGATGAGAAGCCAAGCCCCAGAACCACTGGGCTGGCTCAGGACCTGCAATAGAGGATGTAAATGGGAGAAAAATGGAGTCTGAGGCAGGAGTTTGGGCACATCAGATCAGGAGGTCTGAGCCAGGAGGTCCAGACAGCTCTGGGTACCCCACATAGCAGGTATAGGAGTTAAGCTTTTTTTTTCAGTTTGTTGAGTGTACAACTATCTCTGAAAACACAGATATGGCTTGGGCCTTTGGGAAACAGTGAGGCAAATTAGTCAGGGTCCTAGATTCATAGAATCATAGAATCATAGAATTATTTGGGCAGGAAAAGACCTCTAGGATCAGCAAATTCAACCTTTAACCCAGTACTGCCAAGGCCACCACTACACTGTGACCCCAAATGCCACATCCACACACCTCTTGAGCATTTCCAGGAATGGTAACTCCATGTGTCTGTGGGCCTGGTCTCATCAGTCCTCAGAACAGTTCAGCTTCTGTGTCAAAGGTGCTTGAACTGAGCTGGCAACGAATTCTCCAACTGCACAGTCACCATCCCTCAGTCCCTTCAGTACAACTATCTGATAAGAAGTTATTCTGAAAACATTTTTTGGAGAATATGAGAAATCCTATCCTATCCTATCCTGTCTTGTCCTACCCTTCTTCAGCCCCAGAGTTAACTGCAGGAATTTGTTCATGAATGACCTTGTGGCACTAGCATTGCACTAATTCTTAAAATTTAAGAAAAAATAACCAACACAACAAAATCCTATGCCTCTTTGTGGTTTGCTTTTGTGCAGTTCCACTAGACAGGATCCATCCAGGAGATAAAAGCTGTACAGGACCAATGACCTTGCTTCTGAGATACCTTTGTACCTAATGAGCAAATGAAGAAGTCTTCTAAAGCCTGAGTTGTCAAAACCTGAAAGTGTGGAAAAACAAATCTGGGTATGCTCCTGATACCAGAATTTCAGTTTTTCACAGTTGATCTGACAGGATTAGTCAGGGATTGACCATGGCATCTAGTCTTCCAGATGGTATTGAGTCCCACAATATTATCATGCTGGCAGCCATCTCACAAAAAGGAAAGATTTTTCAAAACCTGTTTCTCAGGAGGAGCAAAGGTAAGAAATGATTTTTGAACATCTGAGTTAAAGATGCTGTGTAATAAACACAGTTCCAGGGCTGGCCTTCTTAGTTAGTCTGTTTTCAGCTTTCAGGCACTTCTCAGACTAGGGTACCCACAACAACTGGGCAGTGGAGGACTAGAAGCAAAATGGAACAAACAGGATACTTACAATTAAAACGAGTCAGTCGTGCCCATGTTGCTGGCAATTTATACCAGACTTGTTTTTGAACTAATTGCTCAATGATTATTTCTCTTCTGAAATCCATGAGGAAAGAATTATGCCTACTTTGAAAGCTGCATCTCACAGAACAGGTTATTCCAGAAACCAGTCAGATGAAATAATGTCTGGCAGATCCACAAGGTCTCAGTAAGTACAAAACCCCCCAAAACGACGTGTAGTGTGTCATTTGAAGAAACCAATCTGCTTGAAGAAATCAAGTAGAGTGAGAGTGAGGATACTGAGAATGCAATAATACTTTTATCTGTGATGAAGGTAACAGCCAAGTGCAGCTTTGTAGGCATGTGATAAGTAGAAGAGAAAGATAAGTCTCAAATGGAAAAGACATGAGTGAGTTTTCAGGTCTGTCCACACACCTGAAGATAAAGGTCAGAAGAGAGAACAGCTATCAGCTGGTACACACCACGAACATTGTTTTTCTGTGTAAAGGTCTGCTGTATCAACTCTCAGACACCTCCTTAAGGGATTATTTCTTCTGTTTCTTTTTTCAACCTATCATTTAAGCTGACATCATTTTTTTACTCCTTTTTTTTTCAAGGGGAGAGCTGCACAATCAGCATGCTGGTCTTTCCAGAGTTCTCTTAACTTTCTCATTGCTCATTCTGTGTGGCTTTCAGCAGAGCCTCCTTTCCCACCCTCACCTCTGTGACTGCACCAGAGGGATCTGTCCTCCACCCTCTCCTCCTCTCCTGCTGTAATCTCCTTTGGAAAGCAGAAATCGAAGTCTCTTCTCTGCACTGAGAGATCACAACCCTTCCTGCTCCTCCTGTCACCAACCCAGCTCAGGTTAGAGCATTCAAGACAGAGGTAAAGTTGTTAAATAATAGAAAAATAATTTGTAATACTTAGACTTCTGTCCTTTTACTTTGACATGATTCTCCAATATTTCCAAAATATTCTTGAATGCCATAGCACTAACAAAATTAATTTTTTTCCCAAAATGTCCATTTCCTCCAGTTTCCCACATCACTATTGCTTGACACAGAGCATGTAGAAACAGGGCTGATCTCTTCCTTTTCCACAAAAGAGTAAAGATGAAGAAATGAAGAAAAAGACAAACAAGCAAAAAAACACACCACCCCAACAAATTAATGAAGATATTTTAGGCTATTTTTATTTTTATTTTTCAGTCAAAATAAATTTTCCCATTTTGAAATTGGCTTTACTATTGAAATTCAGAAATCACTCTTTTTAGAAGCACTGAAATTCCTAAATTTAATAAGATAAAATACTTAATTTCAAGAATAGCAAAATCTGGTAAACGATATGAGACATATTACATGGAAAATTATAATACAAGTAAGGCATTGTGTAATTCTAAAGAATTAATGAAATATATAAATAAGCATTTTGTTTCAGCACCTGCCTTTTGAGAATGTTGCAGTTTTAACAGTTTCCCAGAACATTCTAATTAGAATGCAACTGTTTTTTTTCTGATAAGAAACGATTCTGTTGAAAATGTCTTGCCCAGCTTCTGTCTGCAGTATAAAATCTCCGAGATAATCCATGCACTTGCTGGCAACTATATCTGAAGTAGGAAGAAAAGACCAGGCATTGAGGCTGAAGTGCTGCTACCACCAGAAATAATTTTTCCAGGTTAAATTCAAGACACATTGAGAGGATAGCATGGCAGAACCTGGCAGTATTTTCATCCATACTGTGCGAGTTCTGTAGTTTGATAGAAGACTTCAATTTCCAAGGCTGTCATTTCAGCACCATTCATGAGTATCAGATTCATTAAAGTATTTTAACAGGTACCACAAGTGTCTCTGAACACAATCCAGTGAAGAGCAGCAAAGACATGCTTTGGTGAATTTGGCCAGGCATCATGATATGTTGGTAGCATATTTAGTCAGAAGCAGAAAATCGACTCCATTCCCCTTGAAGTAAACACACACCACGTACTCTGCTGATTGAAGCAAATTAAAGTCCTAATAGTGCCTGCAGGGTGGGTTTGTGAACTTGCAACCTTGTTGTTTATTTATCCATCTCATACCACTCTCAATTTCTATCTACTCTTTTATTTTCTGGGAGTTTCACTCATCTTCTTCCTTCCTACTCCTCTTGCTGGGAGGCATCATTTTTCCCACTCTTGATGTGTTTATTCTCCAATTTGGTTAGAAATTGTTTCTCCATTTTTCTGTATGGAGTTGTGTATGTTTTTTAGCACGCAAAATTAATTGACTTTAGAAAGAAAACTTTATTTTTCCCCCAAACTGAACTTCATCCTTAAAGAGGAATGAAGCGCAAGTAATCTCTTTCTCACTCTTTCCATCTGTTTGGAAAACTGAAAATTTAGGAATAAAATTGTCTTGTCAAAGTTTGACCAAGAAAGAATAATTTTGTTGGTTCTACTATGAGAATGAGCTTTCCCCACTGCTTCAAACTCACAAAACCCAGAAATTATGGTACAATTTGGAGACAGTCTGCATTAATAAGATTCCTTGACTGATGTTTTGGGCAAAAGTTATTCCATTAAGACTGAGTATCACATTGGCCATGGTTACAAGGCTTTAGGTAAAGCTGAAATTAACTTTTTAATTGAAATCAGTTGTTCAATCTCAATGCAACATGAACATATAGACGCCTAACTATATTCTCAGAAGAAAAATCAGTGCTCATACTCTCTGAATACAACCACTCTGACTGCAAGGAGACATTAACAGGTGATGTGTGAACATATTCAAGGTGAGATGCAGATTAGACAAATCTGGGAGCTCCCATATCTTCCTTTGTTCCACAAAATGATAATAATAGGAATTGAGTGTCAGAAAAGCCATTTTCAGGGGTTTTCTTTTCCTACCTCGGATTCATATTCTTTCAGTTAATGGAAGGAAAAAGAGAGAGTGTGGGGAAAGTGTTGAATCCTCCCTAAAACTAACCTGGGAACTAGGATATGAGGACAGAGGACAGGGTGTCTCATGTCCTGTGCTGAGGTGCTGCGAGGACTCACCACAGAAGTGCAAAATTCTCCCTGGCTCTCTGGAGCACGGATTGCAATGGAGGAGCTTCCAGGACTGATAATGAAGAATTGTTCTTTTTAATGGTATTGGCTCAAACTGAAGGCTGTGATGCCAGCACTGTTGAGTTGCTTGTGCCAGCACTGGAGTGAAGTGCTTTTGCCTGAGCTCCCCAGAAAAGGGTTAAACAGTGAACACAGGAGGATTTTTTTGTGACTAAAGGCTGTGTTTCATCAGTGGATAAGAGCAAAAGAAGGGAGAGAAAATCTCAGTTTCTTTCCAATTTTGTGATAAAACTAATTTTATTCTTACACCTGCTAGTTCTCCCCCCTACCAGGTCTTCACTCCCTAGGCAGAGAGCTAGCAGTGCTCATAAATGCCTCTTAAAATAAAAATTTCTGTTCCATTAAACATATGAAAAATATGTTGCATTGAATACAGTTGGTTTGGGAAATCTGTTTTTATCCATTCTAACCAATCATCCATATGAACTGCAGCTGCCACAAGTGGCATGGAATATATTTTCTGATGTAAAGTTTAGGAACAGTGATTTCCTTCCAGAACAGGCAGGCTGGAGATGTCCAGTGTGCTGCTCCTAGGTCATCATGGCGAACTCAGAGTCTGCCATGGTAAGCCTCCCCTTCTCTGGGAAATGGCTTTGGGTTGCCAAAACTACAGGAACTGGACAATCTTTTAGAGAGGTTTACATAGAATAACAGGAAATTTTGGGAGACAGGTGGCAGAAGTCCCAAAACTGAAAGATTCTGTCAGTCCTGGAGATGCCAACCTGAAATGTCTTCAGCCACGTTTCTGTGTCAAGGATGGAAAACTGAATTTTGGTAGTCCATAGTGGTGAAGCACAACTTTTTGAGTTATTCTAATCTGGCTTTAAATGTACTTTTCCTTATGTGACCTTGCTAAATATTTTCAATACTTTAAATTACTTTGGAAAAAACCCCAGCTCTAAAGTTTTCCTTCAGTCATGGAAACCATACCCAAGTGCAAAGCAGCTGTAACACTCCAGTGTCAGTGAAATTGCCCCATGTTTCTTTTCCCAAAGGAGTCTTCTGCATGGTTCAATATTTGCAGAGTCCTTTGAAGACAAAAAGAGGGCTTGGTTTCTGTAACAGATGCGTGCTCTGCGCAAATCCAGAGTGAAGCTCAGGTTCCTGGTAAATTACCAACTCCATTTCTGGGCAGCATTTCTCTAATCCTTACAAACAGAGAGCAGCAGATTTGCTGTGTTTTGTCAGAACAGCAAGGATCAACAGAGAACTAGCTACAGTTCGTGTTTCTCAAACAGTGGGGCTGAACAGTGGCATATAAAGCTGTCATTTAATATTTTTAAATAACGATGAAACGAGAATGTCAGTGCAATTTTATCCCAGAGAGGACACTGCAAATTCTTTCAGAATGGACGTCCCCCTTGAGAAAGTATTTCCATTCCAATGGTAATTTCCATCAAAATATTTCCAATGTAGAGATTTGCCTGGGCTGCTGAAGACCCCCTCCTGTCCCATTGACTAGAAAGGAATGAAAAGGCTCAAGCAGTTCAAACATTATCCAGAATCATCAAGGTCCAGTCAGATTGAAAAGGAAACAGAGTTATCCTTTAGTTTCTCTTCTCCTCAAGTAAAAAGTAAAAATTCCAAATTTATATATCTTTAAAGCTCAAATTAAGAAGTTTTGAATTTCATGCCTGATTGCCATCCCAAGGAAGACAAGGTCTAAGCCATGAGTGCTTTCTCAGCACTTTGGTACTCTCCATTGGCATTTGAATAACTAAAATGACTTTCTTCAGTCATATGCTTTCATAACAGGTATATCTGCAAATGTGGGTAGAACTGGGACTTGCTTGTCTTATTTCATTTAGGGGTGTTATAAACAGAATCCTCTTCCCAAAAGGTATTCTTACAATTGCAAACTTAAGCACTTTTTTTGTTAATAAATAAGAAATTATGTAATTTGAGGCAATTACATTTGACATACTGTTGTATCCATCATCACATGCTTTGCCATAAAAAAATAGGTGGGGAAAGAATCAAATGAAGTTGATCATAAATAGCTTCAAAAAGAGGTGGTTGTATAAGCAACCAGGGATATCATGGATGTTAAATTTTTTCAAGGTTTCAAAAAATTTTTGAAAAAGTTTCATTTTTCCCATAAGTGCTGCAAATGTCTGTCAGAGTTACAGGAGCATCTGTTTGACACTCTAGCCATAGAAATTAGATTAGTTTTAGGTAGTCCTGTGAAGAGCAGGGAGTTAGGCTTGATGATCCTTATGGATGCCCTCCAGCTTGAGATATTCTGTAATTCTATGTGCAAATTTAACAAGAAACTGTTGGAGGTGAGGGAGGAACACCGAGGAAGTGTCACTATGCGTTTCCTCCATTTCTTTGTGTTGCCCTGGGCCTCTTCAGCTATCCCATATTACCCCATTATTCTGTCCCATGTTCCTCTGTCTTCTGATACTGAGCAGATGGATCCTTGGTCTGACCTAGAGCAACCAGGTTTTATGTTCTTGTCATCTGGAAGTTCATATATCTAAAGTCAATATATGTTCTAGTTTCTCATTCAAGGAAAAACTCAGATTGGAGGTTCTGGAGAAGCCTCAGAGTAAATAAAAAGTAGTACTACCTTCTGGTACAATAAATTCCTTTATTTTTGTACCATCTTGGGGGTCAACTCCTAGCCAGTTCTACTGCTGCCTTCCCCAAACTTGAAGGGACGAGCTAATCTTTGCATCAAGCTTTTCACAATGGGGGCAAGAGCAGCACCAACAGCTGGAATTTTTAAAAAACATATGCACATTACTGAATGCCTCTGTAATTCTTACACAGGGCCAAAAAATCATTTCTTCTGGTTAGTTGCACAGGAGTCTGACTATCTCTGGGATTTCTTTCAGAGCCTGGCTTCCCTTCCTCTCTCCCTGCAGAGCCACCCACTTTTCTCCTTGGTGCAGGAGGTGCAGGAAATATATGGTTTTAGCAGCAGCAGATTACAGCATCACCTGCACCTGTTCTGTGCCCTTGGCTGATGTCTTGCAAGGCAGAAGCCAAGGCCATTGCTTCCCCACCTGCTCGAGGGAGAAGGGGAATAGTGGAGTGTAATATCTCCTCACTCCCAACAGCTCCTCACGTTGATTCAGGGCCTGGGTCATGCAAGGGTAGGGATGGTAGTTCCTTCTCAGCATGAATCTGGGCAGGGATATGGTGTAATCAAAGCCCAACTTGCTGAAAGCAGACAGTCAATCCTGTTTTAAAAGGAAAATCATTCCCTTATTAGAGATTTAGTTTCATCCTTTTTTTGGAGAAAAAAACCCCAACCCAACCCAACCCAACCCAAACCAGAAAACCTACAGCACCGAGTGATATCTACACCACTGGAGTTTTTAGGGAATCTGAGAAACAAACATTAACTTGTACTGAAAATGGCAGCCATCCAGTGGGCAGTCTTGGACCATCCTTTACAATTCTTCACCCTAAATAGAGAAAAGCTGATAACTTGCTGTGAAAAATGCAGCTTTTTCTCTTCTCTGCTAGAGAATTTTCCTCTCACAATATCTTGTCAAACATGCTTTCTGTTTCTGAAAAAGGGATTAAAGTTTTCTGCTATCCATTCAATCACAGAGCTTTATGAAATAGGAGAATCACAGGAAGGGAAGATGGGAGAGATCTATTGGGTTATTTTGTGCATGCCTTTGCCAAGAGAGGATTGCTCCCTGGAGTATATTCCAGAGTGCTTTGTCTAGTCCAGTTTTAAATGACTCAAGAAACTGAGCTTTCACCACTTCCCTTGGGAAACTATCCTGCAGTCTAATAGACCTCACTGCTAGGAAAGGCTTTTTTTCCCTAACTGTCAGCCTTTTCTTTCCTTAAATTCATCCCATTTGTCCTAGTTATAGTCTCTTTAAGTAGCCTAAAATTTTTTTTCATGCTTAAAGTTTAAATTCTTTCAATGCTAGACCATAGGATCCATGTTCCCTCCCTGTTTAGCTATGTTAAAAGTCTCTTAAGCTAGAAAGACAATTGTGGTGATGGCAAAGAGTTAGCTTCTAATCTTCACACTGTAAAGAATCCTCACACTGTGCATGGTGTGACTTTCAGCTGTTTTCCTAGACCATAATTTTATTCCAGTTGAAGTCAGTAGGTTTTTCTCATTGATTTTATAATTGCAGGATGGTTCTAATTTTTACATGAAGACAAGGGACTAAATGACCTCAAAGTATTCCTAGCAGAGATCCATGTGGGTCCTCGGTTTCCTTGTCTGGAAAATAACTCTAAACACAAACAGAAAACTCAAGCAACAATTTTATCTACTCTTTTTCAATTTTATTGTTAGAATTTTACTTTTCTGAAAGAGCTTGCAAAAACAATTGGAGGCAATGTCTTATAAAAGTGTATAAATGCTTTTTTAAGAACTTCAGAATTCACTGAGATCCTGAAAGAGACAGTCATGTGAAAGGAGAAAGTATTATCCTTATTAACCTTTCCTCCTGAGGAAAGCTAGTGAAAAAAGAAGCCATGCAGGGAAAACTATTTTAAATATGCTTTAGGGTGGAATTCATGCACCATGTAATTCCCTTTTAAGCTTGATATTGCTGGCCCTCTGCACAGAGGTGAATATTGCCCCAAGGCCTTGGCAATCAGGTGATGACACACTGGTTTAACCAGAGTCGGTTCTAAACCAGATACAATGAAGCCCGCACAAGGCCTTATGCTGATTTACATGAACTTACCAGTCTCAAGTCACTTTAAGCTGACTTTAAGCACACTTTGAAACTGCAAATAAGAATGTCATGAGGCATTTTTAATCTAAGCCTTAACTTGCATGATATGACTTACCCCTATAGATATTTTAGCTGGCAATTCCATAAATAGAAAATATTTCTTATTTCACCTCACCTAGAAGCAAATTTCTTACGTGGTTTTAATAAAAAGAAGTTTTATGAAAGATTTTATAACCAGAGTCTTCATCCTCATCATCCTGAGAGTTCTCTTACAACATTTGTTTTTTTCCCTTTTCACAAAAATAATGAGCAATTTATCCCATTTCAGCTTTACAGGAAGCTCTTGACTCTCATTTTGGTTACCCTGTGTATATCCAAAGTCATTTCACAGGCTTCAATCACAGATATAGAAACTAAAAAACATCCTTAGGTCATTTATTCTGTAAATGAAACTATAGTTTTTCCCAGTTTTCTTTCAGTTTCATTTTCCATGGAGTAGTTAAGGATTTATTCAAAATCATGTGATCCCTAAAATAATCATTATTCCCTATATTATGGCTAGTATTATATCCCATGCACTTTCACTTACAGGCATGTCTGTCAAAGGGACCATTTTTCAGCCTCACAGTTCCCATGGCTCTGTCACTTTCTTACTTACAGAGGCCCAAAATGGAAACTATTTTTCTTTTCATTATGAGCTGTCACTTTTTCATCTTGGCACTGCGATGATAGACTTCCATTCATCTTCTATATTACCTTTCCTGAAGCCTCTGACATAGACTGACACAATGCAAAATGCAAGAGATCTTGGAGCATGCATTGGCAATTTCTGGGAAAGGCACTTGCTTGTCTTGGTTTGTTGTTTTAAATATATATTGAAAATGCCAAGCTGCATGGTGTGTTGGAAATGTTAGCGGGGGATTCTCTGTTTATTATGATCATTACAAAGCAGTGCTCTCACATCCTGAGTAAGAGCAGTTGGATTCAGCGTGGGATGCTGTTGACTTCACCTTTTCTAAGGGCACTGGGGGAAAAAAGTTTGCTGCAAATCAATATTGGTGTAAAGAGATAAAAGCAAGCCTTCATGGAGTGCTGCACATTGCAACAGCCAAGCCACTGCCACATGGTGAGTCCAGTGGAAATGCTGGGAAGAGCCTGCTTAAACTGCTGTGAAGTGACAGAATCATTTTAAGAAAAGGGAATGATTTCCATCAACCTTTAAGCAGAAAAATCAGGCACCCATTCACATGAAGTGAGACTACGTGGAGCTGTTGGACAAATTTTCCCGGCTGCACTTGTCACTGTATTTCCTGCACAGCCAGTGTAGAAGGCAACACAGGGACCCACAGAGGTGATGTTGTGAGGTTCACACTCCCTCTGCACTGTCTGTGCATGGCAGCCTTGAAATCCATCCAAATGGCGTGGAATCCAAACTGCTCTTACTCTCACCTCGTCAAGTAAAGCTCATGCACGAGATCCCGCGTTCTCATGGACTGAAAAACCATTTTGCTACGAATCAGAATAAGTTTTCTGTCATTTCTGGGGATATGTTAGCCATGTACAAAAGCCATGCAAGGCAGAATTGAAGGCCAACAACCAGGCCTATCACTGTGATGTGGGATCAAAGCACCAAGTTAGCTTCATAACACACAACCTATCCCACTAAAGGAGCGTAAAGAATGAACCTTGTGGAAATTATGTGATCTCTAGACCTCTGTGTGTGTGAAGGATCTTTAAGCAGTCCACACACATCAGTTGAGCCGTCTCCACCACAGGGAAAAATCTACCTGCTAGTAGAACATTTTGGAGCTAGATCTCATCTACAGATTATCACCTACACCATAACACAGTTGTTTTCTGTGTGTCTGAGAGTGCCACAGTTCACTCTCACAAGGATGAAACCAAGTGCTGGCCTGGGAGGAGCAACATTCCGAGGTCAGGTCTCTTGGCAATGCAGTCCAGGTTGTGCTGGTTTGGTCTTTGTGCCCTGTACAGTTCTTCTTTGAGTGTTTAGGCAATGCCACATGTTTTCCTACTGCTCTCTGGGGGACATACCACATGCCTCCATTTCTGTGAAAAGACACAGCTGCAAGGGGCTGCAGAAGCATTTTAGGTACATTAAATGTGAAATAAACCAGAAACATAGAAACACAGATTATCTTAGAGCTACACAGGAGCATGGACAGGGCCCAGAGAAAACCTATAGATAGTTTGGGAGTGGCATTTACTATGGAGAGGGGCGTGCCTTTGCTCAGTGAAGATATAAATCACCCTGAAGCACTCCAGCTGGAAGCCAGAGAGCACCCTGAGGTGCAAAACTTTTGCAAAGTAGATGAAGTCTTAGAAAAGCCACATTGGTGGCTGGTCCAAGAATGGACCAAGAATGGTGTAGAGTCCACAATATTACTAAATAATCAATAGCAGTGCTCCAGTATACACTCTATTCAGAAATTTAATCAAACTGGAACTTAAGCCCACTTTTTTCTATGATATGTAGAATGAAAATTGCATTTGGTCTTTACAAAAGGTTTTTGTGTACTTGGAGTCTGGTTACCCTGTTTCTCTCAAACATCTCCCTCTCCAGATATTCTGTCTTTTCTTCATAGTCTGTGTTTTCTAACTCTCTAATCCTTCTTGTTGCTGCTCCTTGGACTCAGTCTAATAATTTTACAGTTTTCTTGTACATCATATTTCATTGTTGGATATAAGGACAGAAAATAGAGAAGAACAGTGACTTTTCATATATTTCCAGCAGTTGTTGTCTCGTGGTCTTGCTTTTGCATGAATGCATGAGTGCATGATTCTGTTCATGCTTTGCAGTTTTAAGGTCTTGTAAGGCTAAGAATACTTACGTGTGAAAAGGTGTCTTGCCTTTCAAGGACTGAAATTCTAAATTTTTATTTGCTGAATATTCTGGTTAATTGGGAGGGTTTGATGTGTTGACAAACAAAGTTATTGATACAAGTTCCTGCCTCTCACAAGACCATCTCGAGGCTAAAAGGCTGACACCTGTTATATTTCATAATTTACATGATTTTATTCATAGTTTCTAGTTTTGATTGTTCTTTATTAATTGCCACATGATAAAATTACATTTCGCATGGAATAGAAAGATACACAGACAGATAACTGCACCTAGAAAGCAAAATCTAGAAAATGGGGGTTTATAGATGACAAAGAATAACAGCTATAACTGGAAATGTAATTGAAAATTCTGCACATGAATGAAGAAATGTAAGGTGCCTCTCATAAAGAACTAAAGAAATTTAAAGACTTTTTTAATCTTGGAAAAAATTTAACTTTTGAAAGAGCTTGGTTTCAGAGAGAAACTTTGGATCCCTTGGAACAGAGCTGAGGAAAAAATTCGTGAGTTGTTGGAATAATTTCAGAGAGTTCAATGAATCTCCAATGGGAGATCAGATTACAGTAGAAATCAAAGACTGAAAAGTGAGACATGAGTCCTAGAGCACTCTGACCTAAACATAGAAAAAGCCATTAAAATTTATCAAGTTAAAGATAATAAGAAGAAAAAAATTCAAGTTTTGGTAATAAAAAAATAACATAAACTGTTGCCAATACTTGAAGTACAGAGAGTAAAGAGTGAGACATCTGCATAAGAGTCTGAGGGATGTGACTTTGTAAGAAGCATCATGAAGGACTGCAGAGACCAAAATCATGTGAGTGCAGCCTTTTGGAAGTAGTTGTTTTATTTATAAAGATCAAAAGTGTTTTGCCTAAGTTCTCAGATAAAGACTGAAAATACCTGAAAGGAAGGCAGAGTTTTATGTTATGCAAAGAGCTCTTGGGAATGTAGGGCTCTGAAGAGAAAATGAACTCTTCTTGTTTGTACAATTTTTAGGTTAATAGAGCTACGGAAGTAGAGACAAAGGATTTTGTAAGAAAATTGGTCACATTGAGTATCGATAAGTAGAATTAATATTTTCTCTGGAGAATCACATTTTCCAGAGTTATGTTAAGTGAAATGAATGCAAAAATTTAGTAGTACTTCAGAAATAAATATCTTTGGTAATGGCATGGCTTGAGTGGGAAGCACTTGAGTATGGAAGAATGAAGGATGTATCTGGGATATAAAGTAGTGAAGGAGATATTTGGCCTGAGAATGTAAAGAAGGCAGTATCAGTCTCACATGAGTATGAGGAGGATGACTTCACTGAATTCAAAGTGTGACTGTGGTTTGAACAGGTAGCAGGACATAACAGAAACACTCTGATGATCCAAAGGCTTCCTCCAATTCCCAGCTATGTTTTGTGACGGTATCAAAAACTCTGTCAGTCAAAACCTGCTGACCATACTCAGTCATGATCATTCAAAGCCACTTAAGGGTTTCCATATTCATTCCAGCACTGTGGGTGAACCAGGTACAGATAATTCATCCTATCCTTCTAGACTGCTGGCTTATGCGGTTCAAAGTCATGTTTTGGGCTTTGGAAAAGGCTGGTGCGAGAAAGATTTTCCTGGTTTTGCCCTTTCAAAAAGAAACTTGCAATTAAATAGTTAAACACAGATATGTAGAAGGACTGGATACGGGCTTCCTGAAAATATAGAACATCCTTGGAATACAGACATGAAATTCTACTTTATCTTAACTTATATAGTTCAGTTTTATTACAGTTGATTAAATTTTGATTAAATATGAATACATCTTCCCCATATTGTTACAGTAATATATGAACTGGCAATTGCGTCCTACTTTGACATGTACCTTAAAAATCAATTAAATCATGAGAAAGAAAAGATATTGTATGACTTTACTGGACTTCATTTCTACATGGACTGAAAGTTGCTAAGTTTAGGAGTGATGAAACTTAAAGTCAGCCTGAATTTGGTCAGTGACTTCAAAGAGAAAAAGAATAGGATCTTTGTCTTTCTGTACCATACATCCTAAGGATTCTTTTTTTAATTTCTGTGGTACACAGATGCAATTTCTATTATTTGTCTCATCATCTGACTGTCTTCTCCAAATATGATTTTTCCTAGTTGCTGAGGCATCACTCAGTGATTGCTTACATCATAGTAATTTAATTCACGGAGAGTCTGAGAAGATCCAAATTTCTATAACCCAACCTGTTTCCAACAACTGCTGAGCTCAGTGATGTTCTCAGCAGACCTGGTGCTCTGATTATGCAGGTCAAGAACCTGGATGAATCATTCTGCAGCATATTTCCATCTCCCTACATATGGTTTTTTATTATGGGGAATTCAAAGAAAAGAGAAGATTGTCAAGGTATGGCTGGGATATACTCTAAGCTGCAAGAGGAATCACTTGTGTAGCTCAGTCAGTCTTATCCTCTGTTGTCAACTTCTCTCCTAATCTAATTTAAAAATAAATCAATAAATAAATCAATAATTCAATCAATCAATCAATCAATCAATCAATCAAAATAATAATAAAAAAATCCCATGTTATGTAAATAACTGATGAAAAATAAGAGAAGAAGATTTTAGAACATTTATTGAAATTGACATAGGGGTTTATGACACACATATATATATCACTGCAAACTAGACTTAAACTTACTTTGTTTTGTGTAGACCACTGGTCTAAGACTGCAAGACACAACAAAACCCCTTCTTCCCTACTTTTAAGAGTGAATATTGGCTTTGGGTTTACATCAAGTTGTCAGTGCCAGTATCTGAAGCCCTCTGCTTTTGTTCACACCTAGTTTGGATGAACGAGGCTGGCACTAAAGCCATGATGTGGGCTCTGCACACAGGACACAGAGAGCTCTGCTGTGCATGGAAGGAGCCAAGGAACTTTCTGTAGGCACAAGATGGCCTTTATGGGTCATTCATCTACATTGTTAAACATGTTCCTACTTACAGAGCTAAACGTGCAGTTCTCCCATCTCTTGGTTGTAAAGAGAATATCTGGTTTTTTTTTGTTTTCTCACTTAGATTCCATGGTTAGATGTGCTGTTGAACACAGAGAATGGTCCAAAGAGACCATTACACACAGAACTGCCTATAAAAATATATATGTATTACATTAATTGTATGCTTTATTTTCCCATTAATTAACTGTGGAGGAACTCAGAGAAGAATTACTTAGAATTTTAGATGTTTTTTAAACTTCAGCTTGCTGAAAAGTCATCCCCAAAGCAGATTTAAGCTTCTTGTTAGGTTAGAGTAGTTTGTTTTTTGTGTTCCTGGGTTCTTTCTGGAATATGAGGAAAGCAACCAAGAAGTCTAGAGTTTTCCTTTTTATGGTATCAAACCTAAAAGAATATTTTTTTCATACTTTATCACCTACCCTTTTTAGCATTTTCTTCTATTTAGCACTTCAATTACCAGATCCTGCATCTGAACTCTACTTTAATAATTTTACATCACCTTGGTACCCTACATAGAGCACTTGAGTAATTGGAAGAAAGAACCAGAGAACATTCTTTGATTAAGGAGTTTCCATGGTCATTGCAAGCTACAAAATATTTCTAGGCTGGCCTTGTTTTACCTATATCAGAAGAAGGCAAAGGAATATGGCAGAAGTTGACCAGACACCATGGTAAAAGGACAATTCTCCTTTCTCATGGGCTAGGAAAGAGAATAGCCCTAAGATCTGTCTTCCTGCAACTGGGAAATCCAATGTGAATTTAGTCCTCTTGACCCTCATTCAGCTTTGCCCAGTGCTCAGGAATTAAGTGATACAACAGAAAATTAGACCTCTCTTCCTCTTGCAAAGAAAATTCAAGTCTTGGTCTCTATTGTGCCAAAACTATAAAAAATGAATTGTTCTTTAGTATTGACATGACTGCAAAGCAAAGCTACAGTGATGCACATCGTAAAGGAAGAGCTGATTTTGCCTTCCTCTATGATCACAGGAGTCTGTAAAATAATACATGTGAAAGTGTGCTTGTGTTCTTTTGAGACACAAAGGAAGGAGATGGGGAAGGAGTCCTGCAGCAAACCACAGGCCCAAGGGGTAAAGCAGGAAACCAAACACAGAGCAAGATCAAAGGATACCTTGGAAGGACCAACAGAACCTGCACTCCAAGCAGTCAAGAAATTGAAGCTGACACAAAGTCAGTTAAATAAAGTGCAGAGCTCTTCTGCTGTCGGCAGCAAAGGGTAGTCACTGCTGTATTTCCACTTGTAAATAAATCTGTGTGCGTAACACAGAAATAGAAAAAAGCACAAAGAGCATCCTGTCACTATAAATAAGGCTCACTGCTTCACACAAGGGGCTGTGTTTGTATCATGGAAACTCTCAGGTCAGCTTCAGCCGATGCACTAGTGTAGCAGCATAAACACAGCAGAAAGAGGGCATATTAACATGGCAGGGGAGATATATATTCCATTGCCAGCAAAAATATCTCCAGTAAATTTAAATAAAACTCTTCATTATGTCTCAAATTTGTCTCAAATTTGTCAAATTTTCCTAAGGGCTCCACTCAATTAGAAGCTATCAGGAGCAGAGGAGAAGGGAAAGCTAATCAATGTTTTTATATTTTAAAACTCTTGATAATTGCGTTGAAGCTCACATCTGTGATTTTCTCTGTGTGCAAGGTGTGAGGAAGGGAGAAATCTCTATCCTGCTGAAAACATGACATTTTGGGCAAGAGATTCCAAGTTTGTCTAGGAAAGAAAGTGACAACAAATAACAAGGTGGCTTGGGAAATGTGGAAACACACAGCGTCTAGAGTTCCGTTCAAGAATTGTTTTAGTGTTAATTGCTGTTGGAAATCAAAAGTTCTCAGAGCTGCTAATGATGGAAATATCATGCACCCCACCTTAATTTTCCACATGCTTTATATCAAAAATCCAGGCTTATGGTTCGATTAAATTTGTTGTTGCTTTTTTTGTTGTTGTTTCCTCATTCTGTAAGGAGAAAATCCATCTCACTTAAAGTGAATTCTTTATGCATAAAATGGTCTTAGTAAATACAGCTGGTAAAGACTGCAGTGCAGCCCAGGTGAAAAAATGCAGATTTTCAGTTTAAGATGAAATTAAGAACTTTGCAAACTGCATATGAGACATATTGGTTATCCCCATATAAAGAATATATAGGAATTTCTTCAGATATAGGCACATATATTTAATGCGATTATTCCTTTTTTTTTTTTTAACTCAGAGCTGGCCATTGAGGATCCTTCTGTATGGAGACAGTCATCCTTTGGAGGTGAATGGGTCCATATCTGGTAACTACAAAAAATTGCCTCAGTAAAGGTTGAGGCTTAGAATCATCATAGAATGATTTGGGTTGGAAAAAATTTAGAGATCATCTTGTTCCAAACACCCTGCCATGGATAGGAACACCTTCCACTAGACCATGTTGTTCCAAGCTCATCCAACCTGCCTTTGAGCACTTCCAAGGGCGGGACCTTAGCACTCATGGGTCAATATCCTATGTTTAAGTGAGGTGAAATATCCCCTTATGAAACCAGTCTCTTTGACCCAAGAGAAGATGTCAAAGTTATAAAGAAGTTTGACAGAGGTTTTCTGTAGCTTCATGCAAGAGTGAGCTCAACTTGGTCTAGACTTTGATACAAAGAAGGCATGCACTGACTACATAAGCCAGATGTACTACTCCAGTTATCTGGAATTAAATTGATTGTCACTGGTCACAGTTAAAGATAAAGGTCTATGCCAAACTACCCAGTGAAAACAGCTTTATTTTTACTTTTTTTAAGTTTGCTTCTTTTCCTGCTTCCATAAAAAAAAAAGTGAAGAGTTTTGGGAGTAAACAGGCTTCTTTGCTTGGCTGCAGACCAAAAGAGAGTATACAAAACAGGGCTTACAGGCTATTAAGATGATAATTGCTTATAGAACTGCTAAAGCATGACATCACTTCAGACTAGTTCACCTGAGAAATTCAACTTCAGTAAGCCTGAAGAGTGACTGAAATAAATTAGGAGATCTGAAAGATTCGGAATTGCATCAAGCCTAGATGAGCAAGAGGAAGTGAATCAGATAAATACATTAATACACACATGGTGACGGATGAGGCAGATGACATTTTATGCTCCTTTAAACTGACTGATGAAGATGAGAAAAATTAGAAATAGCTGTGGACAAGTTCAAGAACGTCTTCTAGCACACACCTAAAGGGAATCTTAAGGAGAGTCTATTGAGCACAGGCATAGTAAGAAGAAAAGTGTTCCTACAAAAAAAATCCCGTGTGCCTTTGAAAGGTTTAGTGGCACATATGAGGCTCTGCAAGGTGAAGTGAGTCCCAGGAATAACATGGAAGATCCAACAAGAAGAATAAAGATATGAATTTTTCAGCAAAGGGAATGATATTTATGCTTTAACATAACTATGCTTTGTAAAAAGAGTTTGTGAGAAGTTGTCAGAGAAAAACAATCTGTGGGAAAATTGCAAGACTGTTCAATTGAAGTCCTTGGTCACACATAAAGATGTATTATGAGAAGAAGTATGACATTATTTGTCCTAGAATCTAACAGAGGCTTAGAAATATTTCATAGGGAAAAAAAAAAAAAAAGACCTTATTGGAAGGTCATTTTTATTACCATTTGGCTAGCTTTAGAAATGTGTATGGAGTGTTCTAGTGACTTTTGTCAATCAGCCTGAATGTGGAATCCAGATGGCATTTCATTCATAATCAAGTTGTGGCATTTTGGCTCTATTCCTGAATTATCTGAAGTTATGACTTTCTGCTCCACATCAGCTAGGAAGAAAAACATCCCCCCAAAAAAGCAGAGCAAATACGTAAGGACAATAAAATTTACTTTGTACAAAATATTTGCTGCACTGGAAGTCTTCTTTAAGGAATGTACAAGAATTGTGCTTGTATCTATTGCTGTGTAAACTTCTGTGTAGTGGCAGCCAATCCAATAGGCTTTGAAAAGTCCCTGTAATGTCTTCCTCCTGAAACATTTGGATTATTTCTAAGAAAATTCTGATATGGCTTTTCTTCAGTTTTTCCATGAGCAGCTTAATGGGTTGGTTTCTGTGCATTTGGAATACAGGCATTCAGGTGAATCTGCACCTCTCCGTGTCTGGAGAGGTGGATTTAATAGAATTCAGTGCTGTCCACAAAGATTAAACCAGATCATGTGTAGTGACAGCAAAATAAATACCATATAACAGCAGTTGCAGCAGATGAGACATGGCCTATCTGTCTAGTCAGGCAGGAGAAAAGACACTGCAGCATCATGTCAAGGAAGCAAGCTCAAGGCATCAATTTAGGAAAAAAAAATACCCAACAAGGAGTGGGTGCCCTTTGAAATGTTTTGTCATTTTGTCTTCATTTTGCTTTTTGAATTAAGATACTTATTCTAAAGACTCACCTGTTCTAAGATGAGTTCTGGAAACCACCTGCCCCACAGTCTAAAACTGTGTTTTCTCTGTTTTGCAGAGCACATAACTTCTTTTTTTTTTTTTTTNTTTGGACTTAAATCCTTCTCTAATATTTTCTCAACTTTGTAAACAACTTCAGACTTAAAAAAACTGTATTTTTTTAGAATTTTGTTATTAAACAGAAATAAAAAAACCCCACTACTATATCCAAAATTCTACTGAAAAGATGGGGGAAATAGTGTACTGAGAACTCTTAAAACAGACATATTTTAGCTATTTATATACTGATTTAAATGTCTAAATTTATGCATGAATGCATGAAAGTCCTGAACATAATCTTCTAAAGTTTTAGTCTGCTAATATTTAAATCCAGATTAAGGATATTTGCTGGTCTAAATATAACTGGAGTTGCCATATGTCATGTAAGGTATGCATATTTCATATTTTGTTTATCTTTTACATTAACTTTGGAGCTTATTCTAGGTAGAGTGAGGATCATTGGTTAAAATATTCTCAGGGAGGATGACAACATCACCTACTGGAAAGTTCCCATGTGTTTTTAATAATAATTTTGACAACTTTTATGACCAAATTTAAATTTTCTATGCTATGTAGCTGTTCATAGATGGTTTTTCATGTTTATATCTGTGCATATGTATGCTATTACAGACTCTGTGACTGAAT
>VZRX01016296.1:28527-40353 GCA_013398075.1 Notiomystis cincta
ATCATGTTTATATCTGTGCATATGTATGCTATTACAGACTCTGTGACTGAATGTAGGTTCTTCCAAAATGAAATTATTTGCTTAGCAAAGATATCTTAGAATTTAATACCTGCAGTAAAAAAAGAAAAAAAAAAAAAAAGAAAAAATTCATCTTCACCCAGAATGCCTAAGCATACTCTGATCTGGATGCATAGAAAATAGATTAATTTCTATCAGGAGGGGTTTAGGTTGGATACTAGGAAATACTTCTTCCCTCAGAGGGTGGTTGGCTCCCCAGGGCAGTGATCACCAAGCTTGACAGAGTTCAAAGAGTGTTTGGACAACGCACTCAGGCCCGTGGTGGGATTGTTGTGGTTGTCCTGCTCGTGGCCAAGACTTTAGTGATTCTTCCTGATCTCTTCTAACACAAAATATTCTCTGATTCTATGACAAAAAAAAGAAGGTCAAAAGGAAAGCAAAAGATTTTGTTGACATGAAGAGTCAGCTGGTCAAGATGGGTAGGAAGAAAACAATTTAGATGAGCTTTGGTGTGACAGAATTTTAATCTGTTGGAACACAAAGCCATCCTGGAGAATATCATGAGCACAAAGAGGATGTTGCAACTGAGTGTGGAATCTGACTTTGAGTAAGGGACTCTGAGACAGGTGCCTGGGGCAGACAGACTTTAAACATGACAAGGAACAGAGACAAAAGAAGCAGGCTGGAATTCACTGTGTAAAAGGGCGTTTGAAAAGAGGTGGGAAGAATGGTTACAACTCGGGTTTGAGTCATTTGGATAGTCAGAGGCTTTCATGGCTCAGACCAGCCCCAGTCAGGATCCTCATCTGACCCCTGCCTATGAATCCAGAGCCATATTTTACCTCATCTTTGTCCCCCAGTAGCTGTGCTGGTTTACCCACACATCCTGGCACATCCTCCTTCTTGGGGCATCTGAGGTGGAGCCACATAAGAAGCTCTCAGAAATAGTTCTGACTGTCTTTAAAAGACTTAGAGGAAAGATTGTGCAATATTATTTTCATAAAAAGACACACAGTGGAAATTTGATGGTGTTTTTCAACTTAGTGCTTTGTGCCTCAATATCCCCACCTACAGAGTACATTTTTAGTCTTGTGAATTTAAATATATTCATGCCTACAAAGCAGACAGATGGTATATTGTTGAGAACTGCTGAAAAGCTTGGGAAGAAACAAATGAATCTGTCTTCAAAATAAAAGTTGAATAATATGTAATAAACATATGAGACTCTTTTTCCTTTATGAATTAAAAAGAAAGCATTTAATAAGTGCTCGCTAAGCAGGTACTCTCTTTTTGGAAATGAAAAATGCAGTGGAAAATAATTAATGACATACTAAAATGGACAGAATTAAAGAAGTATGTTACCTTAACTCCTTTTCTTTTTTGTATATCATATATTTAAAAGCAGACTGACATAACAGCTTACATTTTTATTCATACCTTCACCCTTAAAATATGGGTAAGGAGAGGTTTGCATATTATTCCCAACTGACAGGACTGAAGTATGATGCTATATATTTTGGCAGCTGTGAAAATTTTTGTGATCTACCGAAGGCAACGGAAGTGTCCTTCTCCCACAATGAAAACATTATTCCCTATAGAAAATCCATCTATAAGGAAATAATGTTTGGATGGTTGGCAAAATGTTTTGTTGAACTGATTAAAAAAGAAAATGTCTCCTTCTTGGGCAGAGTTTCACATGTTGTCATTGGATCTCTTTGAGCTACCCTATAGCTCTTGAGAAGCTTGCTGCTCAGCTCTATATGTTACCATTGGAGTCATAGAATAGTTTGAGTTGGAAGAGACCAAGAGATGGATCATCAAGTCCATCCACTAACCCAACACTGCCAAGGACACCACCAACCCAAGCATCACACCCTTTTAAGACTTTTAAATCCCTGCAGAGATGGTGACTCCATCACTGCCCTGGGCAGCCTGTGCCAGGGCTGGACAACACTTCCAGTGAAGACATTTTTCCTAATATCCAGTATAAACCTCCTCTGGTGCAACTTGAGTCTGTTTCCTCTCATCCTAGCTCTGGATTTATGTGGCAGATCTGCATCAAGATTTGAGCATCCCAGCAGGGATGCTGGACAACTCTAGCAATTGCTTATGTAAAAAAAATATTCTCACCTTAGTCTGATACAGAAAAGGACACAATGGATTGCCTTAACTCTCTACAGCTCATGTTTAAGAAGTCTGTTTTTCCTCAGGAGTCTTCTGACCTTAACTGAAACGGCTGAAATTACTCAGGCATTTTGTGTTTCATACATTAGCTGTTGTCAGTTGTGCAGTGCATTTTCCTGAGCCTTATTAAATGGTCAAGAAAATCACATCAGCTTTCTATACCCTCAGCCTTTTCAAACAATTGCTACATTATGAACATTGTCTGGTCAAGGAAGTAGCAACTGAGTCACACAAAGACCAAATTATCCCTTGGGCTAATTTTATGTACAACAAACACTAAATCAAACAATTACTTGTATATTTTGGATGTGATATATACTGCTCATATACGGGGAAAATTGTTGTCATTGCTGAAAGTGACTGTTCAACTCACTGTGAAGAAATGGGAAGAGAGGAAAGGTTCTTTGTTTCTCTATGCATGCCATCAAATTAATGCCATGTTGTAATGAATTCTAAATTTGATAAATAGTCATGATTTACCCCAAATGAAAGTAAGTGAACAGGGAAAACAGCAGAACCTTTTATTTCCCATTTCTCTCCTTGGAGGTGCTTGACATCTTGCCTGCTTTTCATTTCTGAACTGCCTTTGTTGATGCGTAGCTTTCTTCTTTCCCTCTTTGTGTTTTTGTGTGTTTGTTTTATTTTTTATTTTTGTTTTTCCTCCTTGAAATTAAACTGTTTGTCAAATGCGATAATGGGTAGAGTCACAATGTAAATAGTTAATGATGCTGTTGTCTTCTGAGGATTTCTCTGGGTGTAATATCCCCAATCTTTATGCAACCATACACTTGACTTGCACATTCTAAAGCCCTTCACAAAGGGCAATGCTGCTGCTTGTCTAAATAGTACATGATTACCTCGGTTAGTTTTGTGGCGGTGGTAATGTTCATTTTATGAGCTCAATCTGGTTCTGAGCCATCTGAACTTGATATTCCAGATGCCTTATCCCTAGTAGCACCAGCTCATATACTGTGTACACATGTGTACAATGCAGGCTGCATTGGTAAGGCTCGGGTTTGTTCTCAAAGTCATACCACGCTTTCCTTCAAACCTTACAGGAAAAACATGGAGGACAAAGAAGACTGTTAATAGAAGCCCCAAATATTCAACAATCTTGCATTTATCATGACAGAAAACTATCCAGTGTTAACAATCCCTGTTTTCACCACTGGAAAAAGTGATTTCGTACATTATTATTTTATTGCCACGTGACACACAGAAAACAGCAAAGATAATGGGACATGGAATTAAAGCTGCCTTGAACTATTGCCTGTTTACCCAGCAGAACAAAGGAATAGGCGTTAGAGTTCCTTCATTTACCATAAGTGTGTCTTTGAGGTAGTCAACTCTACCTGCCTGTTAACTTGGGGATAATAAAATACATACCTACCTCACAGGGATGCTGGGCTGCTTAATGAACTAATTAGTACTGTTCTGTTCTCTGGTGGGAGGTGTTACCTGTACTTTTGTTTAGAGCAGGTGAGCTAGCACTTTATCTATTGCCTGAGAATAAAAAGAGAATTCGCTCCTTGTTCAGGAGTTTTTGCATGACTTATATCAGTATAAATGCTCTCAAGCCAAGCATCAAAGTGATCACAGTAAGAGTCAGTGACTGTAAACAGGAATGGAATTTTCCTGAAAGAATGTGTGAGTAACCATATATTTCCATAGGCATGTTTGTGTATGCCTTTATTATCAAAGTCTTCCAAAGCTGCTGGTTCCTATACAGCACACAAGAGCTGCTTTTTTAATAGATGGTGCTAGGTCCCAGCTGTGGAGGATACAAAAAGGTCTGTGCTGGAAGCTGCAAAAGAAATGTAGGTAACTAGATTATAAGATTATAATTCCCCCTTGTCTTGTGGCAAAGACCCTGAGGCCAACCCTTATTTCTTATGAAATGATAAGAGACTGTAATGGCAAGGAAAGGTCTCAGATTTATCCCTGATCCAAAAAACAATGACTCTGGTGACACTTAATGGCCAGGCACAAGCTGGAAGATTCATTCAGTATTCAAGCACCTACTGAATCATCAGGACCTTTACAAATCTCTTCAATTTCTTTGCAGTTGTTGTGATTATTATTATTACTATGATTATTGTTATTACCATGATAACTATTATGCTAGTACCAAGTTTGTGATAAATTCACTTGATTTCAGGTTTCCAATCTAAGCCATGGGCAGTGAAGACCTAATCAGTATAGAAAATGGAATCTAGGGCATTATTCGATTGTACAAATACAAGTGTGTGTTTTAAGATTAAATGAATGGTATTCTAGACTTCATTGGCTGTTTTGACCTGTATTCTATTGATAATCTATGTCACTTGGTATAATGTAGATTTGTAGAACAGATATCTAAAATCCTGCTCCAAAACTGTTTTTTTTTTCAGAGGTGGGAGCACACTGCAATAAGTTTTATATGAACACTTTTTTCAGTTGTAGCCTGATGAATTAAAAATCTGAAGATGAGCACACCAGAGATGCTGAATGTAAGACTGATTCTGTTTCTATCCCAGCCTGTGAAGCCCATGGATAAATAAAGAGGCAAAACCTGCAGATAGCAAATCCCTTCTGGTTGGGAAGTGCACTCTATTGAGTAATGTGTTTAGGTAGATACAGTTCACATCTTCTGGGATACTGTGAGACATTGAGTTTGGCTTTGAGACCCTAGAATAATCTATGCCTCCAACTAACACCAAGTCCTGTGCAGAGGGTAGGAAAACAAATACTTGTCCTCTCACTTCCTCTGTCATTTAGACCACAATTAGTGAGAAAACAGCTGAAACTGTCTTCACTGCAGTTCCTGCCTCGTACTCTTACATGAGTGCTTGAGCTCAAATGGTGTTGGAATGGGACAGAGAGATGTAACTGTTCCATGTGGAACAGTTTTGTTTAGAGGAGAAACTGGAAAGGCTTGAAACTGGGACAAGATTGGCCTAGAAACTGCATCTCTAGAGCTAAAATCTACTTCAATAATCATAAAACCGATAGATTTCTATGGAAAGACACATAGGCCCTGACTGATCTATTATAAATATTGATAATTAGCTGAGACAGGGGCACAGGACCCTTGCCAGGCCTTTGGGGAGGGAAAAGCACCACCAGGAAAGGTGGAGCTCACCCAACATTTCCACCAGACACTGAAGGGAGGTGAATGTCTCTCTCCAGTGACTGCAGAGACAACCACGGAGACTGTGGAGTGTTCAGAGCCAGCAGAGTCAGAAACTCTTATAGATTGGTATTTATTTATATATATATACACAGTAACTAACAGCTCCACAAGTTTACTGTGTAGTACAACTTCATATGACATGGCAGAGGACAACAAAACACGACTTGAGGTCCCCTTATTGCATATTTTGCCTTGGACAAAAAGCTTTTTGAGCATGTCCGAGCAGAGTTGATCTCCTGCACCTCTAAGATATTCTGGGGTATGATTGAAAGCACTTTTATAGACATGGGCTTGTACAGATAAAGAAATGTATTGATTCCTGTGCCTTCTCCATGGCATGGTAGGCTTCACACCTGAGACCGTTATCCAAAGTGCTGTCTGCAATTAATCTTTTGGGCAGTGTGTAATCACCCGAGGTGTACAGGGCTGAGTTTAGACCAGATAATGACACAGAAGGGTGTTGTGCAGGGGGAAGAGAAAGGAACACCAACCAGATATTTGTTTGCTATGCATATCAGGAAAGAGGCACTGGAAAAGATGGTCTGGTGTCCAGTGAAGTTAGGGTTTCAGACAGGGTAAAGGACACAGTAGAAGCCCTCCAGACTGAGTATTAAAAATGTATGTGTGTCTTTTCAATGTATTTGTACAGGAGAGAAGAGGGAGGAAAAAAAAAAAAGGTGAAACATTCCAGATGCTTGCCTGCAGTAAAGCATTTCTGGCTGTTAGTTCCAGTAGGTCATTACTGCATTAATTTGGTGTTTAATTAAATGCCTGTGCAACAGACCATTTATTTGTTATCTAATATTAGCTTTAGTTCTTATCAATTAAATGCTAGCTGAGGGCTTGATTCACTTACGTTTTATGTCCCCTTACACTCTATTTTTTATAAACAAAAAACAAGGACTCTACACAGAGAGAAGATTTACACCTCCAAATTTCACAGTGTGTATAATGCAATATGCTGAAGTGCTTAGGCAGAAGGTACAGAAACAAAGAGAGAAAAGGAAACAGGCATCTTGTTTTCAAACAAGTGAGAAACTAACAAACTAACTGAGCTACACAAAGAAATGCCTCTTACAGTGTATTTCCAATGATGGTCTAAGCTGGATCAGGTACACATCTGAATTTCTTTGTGTTTTGTTTGGGTTTTTTGGTTTTATTTTTAGGAATTCAGAATAATGTGACTTTCCACTGGGATTTCTTTAAGGATGCCCATTTCCTCTCCCTAAAGCAGAGGAGTTCCTGCTGCTTGTTCAAAAGCTGTGCTATATCCAAGCCTTTCATGCATATTTATTTTCTTGGACTCAAGAAAGTTCTTAATGTTGAAAAGTCACTAATGTTGGAGTTTTTGGGTTTATTCACTGCTTATAATAGTTGCACAAATATTGTGTCAAATTGAAGTGTTGCCCAGATTATAGAACTGTTTGGCTGTTATCTCAAAGGTTAAATTTTCAGAACACTGAGTCCAGCTGCTCCGACGGAAAGAGCTGGCTAAAGCAAGTCCTGACTGATGGCTTTGAGCTGAAAAAAGATGGATTTAGATATGTTATTAGGAAGAAATTCATCTCTGTGAGGGTGGTGAGGCTCTGGCACAGGTTGTCCAGAGAAGTTGTGGCTGCCCCATCCTTGGAAGTGTCCAAGGCCAGGTTGCACAGGGCTAGAAGCAACCTAGGATAGTGGAAGCTGCCCTTGCTCATGGCAGGGTGTTGGAACAGGATGATATTTAAGATCCCTTCCAACCCAATCCATCCCTTGATTCTGCAATGACTAGTTCAAATGTGTGCTCTTGGTTGGAAGAGTCTCTAGAAGTCTGTCTCACTAAGCATTCAAAACAGAGTTGTCATGCCTGCCCTGGTAACTTGGAGCAGTTAAAACTTTCCTACATGCACATCTTTCTAGAAAGAATTGTCTGTGCTGTCCTACCAGACTGTCTTTGCATAGAACACCAAATCTCTCTGGTCAGTTTGGTTTGGAGGCTCATCTCATCTTGCATCTGGATCTTAGGGTCAAGAATCCTAGAACAAATGCCACGATAGTAAATGCACAGGGCATCACTGCTCCTGCAAAATTAGGCTGGGCAGAAAAGTCCTTGCACTGCACTCCTTACTCAGTGCACTACATTGTGATACATATCCTGTTAAGTCCTGAGTGTTTGACAGTAATGGCCTGTTAATTGGGTGAGAAAGACACTTTAGAAAAGTAATTATTAAATTTTATTATCAGAGTGCACCTTCTTGTAGCGGGAGTGGGTTTTTTTACACCCAGTTTGGAAGGTATGCTTTGATCAGTAATGCAATCTAAATGAATAGTCAGATCTATCTAGCTATCTCAGAGTCTCAAGAGTGGTGGCCTCTATTTTGGCTGTCTTTCTTCTGCAATAAATGCTGAACACTATTTTAGAATTGAGCCTTTTCTGCTTTTCTACAAGTAACTATTTGAATCATGTCAAATATATGTTAAATTATACATCTAAAATAAATTTCCTCTGGATTTTATGAAATTCATTCTTTTTATGAATTTGAAAGTCACTTTCCTAACAGGTGTGGTGAAGCCTACTAAAATCAGATTGACTCTCACTGTTTCAGTCCTATCAAAGGCTGCATTCAGAAATTGTATTCTGAATCATATCATTGTAAAATTGTTTGCTGCAGTTTTAGAAACAGTCACCTAAGAGTCACATTAAATAAAAACCAAAAAACCACAGCTGAAATTCAGAATGCATTCTAAACATGATCATGTACTTTATATAATGCTTCCCAATGACATAGTTAAAAATAATTTATTACAATATGAGCAGTGGAGAAATACAGGTAAGGCAAAACCTTTTGGTTTGCAGATGATGGATTTATCTTTAATGTTGTCATCATATTATTTTGGTTTTATAAAACTGAATTCTCAAACAATTTTTAAGAAAGCAATGGATAAAATTAGCCTATTACATATGCACTTTTTTCCTTTTTAGCCTATGGTTTTCACACAGATACAATTTCACAGACGTCAAAGAGCAGAGATCATAATCCAGCGCAGGGTTTGACAAAAAAGAGCACAGTTTCTATGGACAGCAGTGAAGCTGAGGATCAGGATCACCCTTAAGAGGTAGACATTTGCTGGTCTCTGTGGTATTGGAAGGCATTAAATGCTGTGATGCAGTGGGAATTGCAGTGCTCTACATAGAGTTGAATTGGATCAAATCGAATTGAATCAAATCAGTTAGAATAGCAGTCTTGCAGAAAACAGCAGATGTTTACATGATTTGCTCAGCTGAGATCCAAAATCTGAGCCACAACAGTGATGGAGAAACACCCAGCAAGGTCAAATCTTCTGGTTCCTAATAACATTTATATGAGTACAGCCAACACAATTATCAGACCGATAGGGACAATTCTGTCTACTGAAAGACATCTTTGTGTGGCATTTAACAAGAGAAAAAGAAAGTAAGGGAACAAAGGCTACAGGGAAAAGAAGGAGTACTCACTGAAAAGGACTCACAAAGCAAAATGATAAGGCAAGTGGGACTGAAGTAGAGAGATTTGGGGTAATAAAAAAAAAAAGTGGATCTCTGGGTCTAAAAAATGTGGGGAACAGAGATGAAGGTTCCTGAATAGATGTGGAGAACAGGCTAAAAGATGAAAGATGAAAATCTCCCACATAATACAATGCCGGTGGAAAATACATTCATAAATGTAGAAAGCCAGAATGAAATGCAAAGTTAGCCTGAGCCCTCACTCTCCCCTCCATTGCAGACTCCATAGACAGATCCATGCACAAGAAGAAGTTAATACAGAGGACAGGCTGCACAAAGACAACATTTCAATAGTAGAACGAGTAGGAGACCTCAAAAACAGGGGGGAAAAATGAAGACACTTTGTAGAAGGAGCTGAATGCTCTCTATTAAAGGGGGCTGAGAGAGTGAAAAAGCCCTTTACTCTGTCTGATGAAAGTCCCTAGTGAAACAGATGCAGGGAGGAAGGGAATGTATGCTCCAATTAAGGTCTGACATGAAAGGACCAACACATCTCCCTTGTGAGCACATCCAAAAGGCAAGGTGAAAACATTCTGGGGATGGAAGTTCAAGGGGGTCTACTGTGTCGAATCTCATTAGATCCAGATGGATATCAAACTGGTGGATGTTTTCAGAATTATCTGTGTCAGAAATGTTGACAATTCTATGAACTAGCAGCCCTTTTGCTTCTGTGTACTGAGTATAAAATCACCTTCCTATCCCATATACTGTTTTTGCTTTGGTCTTTCTTGAAAATCCTTACCATGGGGTAGTTAATATACCTTAAAACTAAAATCCCAGAGGACTTTGGGCCTTAAATTTTTACTGTGAGGTAAAATATAGGAATTTAATGCTCAGCTCACATGCCTACTTCCCAACAAAACTTCTGTTTGTTCTTTACATAGATGAGCTGAGCTAATTAACTTGTTTCCAGTGAAACAAATAAATAAACATATGCCCCACTTCTGTGAAAGAAGTCAATGAGGAGAGTAAACTGAAACCTTATGTGCAATTGTAGTACGGGGGCTCTCCACACAGAAATGGTTTTTAACTTCCTTCATCTTCTAACAACTTCAGCTTTTTAAGTCTGGTGGAAGTTTTGCCATTAGTGTCAACGAATAGATGGCAGAAAATAGGCTTTATTCCAAAAATCAGGGAAATGAGTGGCATATAAAGTATTGCTAGTGTAAGGGTTGTCATTTAAACACCACATAAACTGAAGGAATGAAACATGAATGACTTTTATATCACATGTGATATATACAAAATTGTGCTACATACAATTTGGAAGGCTCTGCTGGTTTTAATTGGTCAGTCTTCAGTAAAGAATACTGAGGAAACCATATCTGTGTCCTCAATAGAGGGAGCTGAGAATGGGAGCTCTTATCTCCACTCCATGTCTCTGGATGTCTAAATGCCCTCATATGAAAAACCTGACAGTGAAGCATGATGCAGATGAAAGACAGATTATCTTCATTGTCCTTCTTTTTTATCTGCACTGTTTTTCCTTTTCTGATGAGGAGGAGAGTGGAGCTGGTAGCAGGAGAGGAGCTACCATGGGTGGATGTCATGGGTAATGACATTGAAACTGAGATATTCAGATATCAGTATTTATAGCTAACATGTTAATATATGTTAAAGAAAAAGAAAACAGAGCATGCCTCCAAACTTTCCCTAGAAATATGTCTCAAAACCTCTCATATATATGGTTTTAAATAAAAGCAAGCTCACATCACTCTGAATTAGATCAACATCAAAATGAACAAGTAAACAAGGGAAGAAATTATTTACGTGACTTTTTATTTCACAAGGATTCCTTCCACTGATGAAGAAATTGCTATTCCTTACCAGAAACATTAATAGCACTTTTCCCTCCTGTCCTCACACTCCTTGTGCTGAGTGTCTCTGCTGTCCATTTCTCCTTCCCAACTGACTCACCACCAGCGCTCTATCAGCGCTGTTATTCTGAGAGCAGTGGCCCATAAAACGAAGATAACAAGTCTCAACTCCCAGCAAGCTTTTCCTTGTCAATGAGAGATTAAAAATAACGGTCAGGGGCCATGCAATGATATTTGCAGCTAACTTTACAAATTTTCATCCAGAGCATCTGAGAATTTTTACCCCTTTCTAATCTTCTGCAATAGCTTGAACTCCTCCTCATTAAGTTTCGTTGCGCAGGACAAAAAGGTGGCATATGGCTTTTCTGCTCAGAAAATATATCATTAAAATAGGTACTCAGGTTATCATATTGGTGTAGCTCCCTACATAGCCAGATTGAAAGGATTTTAGGCAAGCTCTAAAGTTATATATTAAATATTCACTCTGTCATTTTATGACTCCTTTTATAAACCGCCATACAGACTCACAGGGAAAGTGAGGAACATGAAAGTCCATATCCTTTTGCTGTAGGTTTCTATGAATGCAAACAAATAAACTTATGTTATTGGGACAGCAGTATTGCAAAGTCTTTTCAGCTTTGTTCATATGTTAAGAAGGCAATGCCTTTTCTGATCTCCTTCTATGAAGTAATTTCTTAAAATCCTTCTCGGATCAGACACAAGTTTATAAATAATCTCATAATGTTCTGCTAAAAGCTCTTAAAATTCTCATAGTTGGAGAGATTAAATTCAGGCCAAACCCCAGGCTGTTACTCACTCTCCTCTAAAACCCAGTGTAAGCATCACATTAACCTCAGGGCTCTCCAGGTAAGACTATTCTTTTGTGGATTTGCCAGGGCATATTCAGATTGACTTGACATTTGACTGCAAAGTGTTTGTATCTCAGTACAAGCATTGAATCATTTTGATAGAGCTATTTAGCACATGGTTTCTAAGCAAGTTTTTTTGCTTAAATACCGTCTATCCCAGGTTTCCACAGTCAACTGTTCTCCTCACCTTATAAATAAAAAAAACATGGCAGGAAAGAAGAGGAGGAGGAAGAAGAGGAAGAA
>VZRX01016298.1:16070-36114 GCA_013398075.1 Notiomystis cincta
CCGGGTCATTATTTTCTTTGACTAAAACCTGTTTACTCGCCTCTTTGTTTTTTGACGTTAAACGAGTTTCCATCTCCTACTCCTGCGGATCTCTAAGAAATAGATAAACCATTATATTTCCCCCTTCCCCCCTCCCGCTCGTATTTTAAAGCAGCGATCCTGACAGCAGTACTATTATTGCACTTTATGTTTTAGTGGATGTTTGCTGTTGCTAGTTACAGCAACACTTATCATAAGACAGCAAGAAAAGAGTAGTCCCTGGTAATTAAAGTAATGAAATATTCATTTACTCTACCTTTTCAGTAGTCTCACAAATTAGGCTGCTACATTTAATGCCTGCACTGCCTCTGTTTTTATTATAATGGCAGCTTTCGCATCTGCAATTAGGACTAATTCTGACAGTTACAATTTCTGAGGGATGGTAAACAGTGAACGAGATGTGCAGCAGTGGTATTACACGTGAAAAGCCCTTGTCTCTTTAACCTTGTTGTTTTTTTTTCTCGCAGAGGTTACCTTTTCCCGATGGTGCAAAATCGACTTGACATAACTGTTCATCAGTTTCAGGGTTTTCCCTGGAGGTATTTGCATCAAATCAGCCCAGTCAAGCTTCAAGTTGAAATTGGCAGCCCAGAAACTGACAGGGTAGGGACTGGGAAAGAGACAGCTAAAGTGCAGGCAGCGAGCTGACAGCAGCGGCGGGCAGGCAGGGGGAGAGGGCTCAGCACCCGGGGCTGCCGCCCCCCGCTCCCCCGGGTCCCCCCCGGTCACCCCCGGGCCCCCCCAGTCCCACCCGGAGCCGCCACCGAGGGGCCGAGCGCTGGGAGCCCGCCCCGGTGCCGCGAGGGGGCCGGCTGGGGAGGGGGTGTGTACCAAAACCCCCATAAATTGGGGGGAAAAAGTGTTGGGGAAAAGAGAGAAGTGCCGCGCTGAAGTTGCTGGCGCTAACACGCTTATTTTGCTGCGGTTCTTTGCGGAGCGATGTCGTGTTTTGCACTAGGACTGCTGAGAGAAGGTTCTTAATACCGATGAAAACATATTTTGATCAGCTAAAAAAAAGAGAAAAAACCCAAAACAACGCAGAGAGACGTTCATCTGCAAAGATAATTGCATTAGAATCAAAACAAACATTTCCTTGAATATGTTATTTCATTTATCCTCTGTCACGGGGAGGAGGGGTTCTCCAAGCAGGACAACGTGAAAATTAATTTTTAATAGATTTTTGGACAAATCGGGATCATTTCCTGTGACACCCCTCCCACCTTGAAAGAATTTTACTTATTTAAAAATAATTCCAAATCTGATGTAGCATGGAAAGGAGCAGCACATCAAGGAACAGGCAACACCACCAGACCCACTCCCTCCTCAGAGGTGAAAAAGAGCAAAACTGTGTTACTTTCCTGAGGAAGAAAGCTGACAATAAATATATATATATATTTTTTCCCTAAATAAATATCTGTAGTCTCTACCAGATGATTAAAAATCCCTCTCACTTTTCCTACCAGACTTGTGCTAAAGTAAGCCTTGCTTTCAAACAGTTTTTCAGCTGTGTGTGTGACAGGCATTGGCTGATCTGCTGATGCCCATTCGACAGGCACTGTTGAGCTAAAGTGGTGTGACGGCACAGTTTTGTTAAGCTGTGAACAAAGGGCTGGAGATGCCTCGCTGGCATCATCCATGTGCATATTGGCCTTGTCACAGTTTTGCTTGATTTAATGCTCTGTTTATTCCTAGATATTAGAACTTAAATTCCAAACAATATGTTTTCATATACTACACACAAACTTTACTTTAAAAGCTTTTGCTCCCAAGAACCACAGATTTGTTTGTCCGTCCGACACCCGAGCGGCAAACGCTTAAAACGTAGCTCCCAGAAAAATAGGTGGCCGGTAGCCTCTTAACTGTTATCCAGTTAAAAAACGGGATTTCAGTTTTAAAAAGTCTTAGGAGGGTAAAAGATTTATTTCTTCTTTGATCATTTGTTGAGAGTTGTTATTTATTTCAACAGTGGATTTTCTTATAAGCTCCTAAGGGGAGGTTACCCCGTGTGCAGGCAGGGCACGGGATGGACTTTTCCAGTGCCATATCATCCCAGTGGTGTTGCTGGGATAAAAGCAGTGTCTTGCAAATACCTGTAAGTATAGTCAGAGGACTCTTGACAGGCAGAAAGACAGCTGGGTTGTAGCAGGTTAGTGGAAGGGAGCAGGAAACTGGATTAAGATTAGAATAGATACATCTCTATGTTCATTAGGTGGCCACAACTTTGTATCTCAGCAGTTCATCAAAGTGTGAGCATGTGCAGCTATATTTAGGCTTGGTTCTCTTCTCTTAGAGATGCCTCAGGTTTTATCTGGAGAAAGTTTTGGGGTTTTCTCTCCCCTTCTTCGTCGCCTTTCTAAACTCCCTTCAGGTTTGCTGCAAGTGTTTGCTAAGAGATTAGTTAGGCAGCTTCCATGGTGGAGGTAGCCCTGGGAGGCAGCTCGTTGCTGGGAGGAATGCTCAGTAGGTCAGTGCATGAAGATAGAAGGAGCTGCCCAACTGAGGCCAGGGATCAGGTATTTTCCTCTTTGTCTCCTACCAGAGACAAAGTGCTTATGGAAAGGTTTGTGGTGAGACATCAAATCCCAGCAGGAGCACAGATGTTCCCACTTTTACAGGCTTACCAATGAACATTTCAGCTTAAACAAGTTTATGGAATAAAAGACTTATTTCTTTTTCCTTAGTAGGTGCAGCATCTTGGTTGGACGGTGCAAAGATTGTATTGCTCCAGCCACTCAGGATCCTTTGGTCCAGGGCATGGGGCTTTACTTGAGGGCTGTGAGAAGGGATGGGAGAGAGGGAAGGAGGGGGCAGAGGGAGCGCTCAGCAAAATGAAAGTATTCCTTGTCCAAACAGTGCAGTCTAGAGCCTAAATCTGAAATTGAATCTGCTGAGCAAAACCTGTACAATTTTTCTACCTGCCCTCAGTCTGCTTCCTTTCAGGGATGACAGTTTTACTAACTGAAATGAATGGGCTCTCTCGCTCCGGTACCTTTCCTCAGTGCGCGTTTACATCGAGTACTTCAAACACAGAGCTGGGTGATATATGTAGGGGGACAGCTTGCACAGAATAAGCTTTAATGGTTAATTTTTGTATAGCTTTATAAATGAAAGGGACTTAAACCTACTAGCAGTATAGATCACAAGACCTTATGTGGTCTATTCTTCTCTAGATGCACAAGAGATTTACGTGCCTAAGTCCCATAAGAGTTAATGGGAGTTACACATGTAAATCTCTTCCACAGTGAGATAATAGACCCTTTTATGTATGGATAGCTGGATTCTTACAAAAATCACCTACTGAACAGTAGACTTTATGTCTTGCCCTCTTAACAAATATTTATAAAGCGAACAGGCCAGCAGATGAGACCAGGAGCCCCCCAAGTTGCCTCCAAATCAAAGTGACCCCTGTGCTCCCATGGAGGCAGTCCCTGGTCTGCCTTGTCCCCGTCCTGGTCTCAGTGCACTGTGGGTGACACCGCTGGTCTGGTTGGGATGTGGTCTCACGGAGGCTGTTGTGGTGTCTCACTTCTTGGCAAAGTCCTGGCTGGTGGAGACTTCTGGAGCTGTGGATTGCACAGGAGATTGGGAGGCTGAGAGCTGCCACCTCTCTTCTGGGGCTCCCCTCTGCCAGGATAACTGTCAGGGTGCACCCTCCCTGTGTCCCTGCCCTCATCCCACCTCTGCTGGGGGATTTACAGCCCCAAGGTGGGAGACCCCCAGCAGGACCATGCCGGGTTGCTGGTAGGGCACAGTGGTGGTGGCACTGTGTCCCAAAGCCCAGGTGCTGCTAGTGCTGCACATCTGCTCCCTTCCCGCTCCGGTGCGACCTCGCTCCCTGGGAAAGCCAGCAGGCTTTGCCTCCAATGGGAACAGTCTCACGCTTCTTGGTGGGGATATATATATAAAACTTGGCCGCTCTGTGTCTGCCAGCCATGAGTCAGACCGAGATCTTTTCCCCCTGTAACGTGTAGCTGAGATAGCCGGTGCCACAGCACACGCGTGTCAGGAGCGATCCCTGCGTTTTGTGAGCCGCGGCTCTTTTTGCCATCATTGTTTCTTTCCATCACTCGCCTGCTCCTTCCCGATAGCATCTGAGGGAGTTGGGCAAGCTGCAGACTTGCCAGCCCTCAGCTCCCAGGCCTGGCAAAGCACCTTCTGAAAAAAGAGAAAAGCCAACCCTCTAACCCTTACACCGTGAGACTATCAGATTAAATCCAAGGGTTTCTACCAGCGGCGGGATGGGAAAAGCCCATTGTTTGTTGATTATCGTATCATCAGCCTCGGCTGATACGAGGATGCTCAAGGAAAACACACTTCGGTTACAGTTGATTTTCAGATTCCAAAATGGTGCTGCAAAGTCTGTGCATGCCTAATTATATTTTATGCTAGGCTGTGCAATACAAAATGTATGCTGCAGCAATCAGTGAGTTAACAGTATCAATCAATTTGTAAACAGATGAAGTCACTCATTCCCAAACTGGTTTTCCAAAAACAATTACTAAATTACAATAGAAAAAAATTGTACAGTTACTGTATTTGTGTGCTGTGTTACAATCAACATACCAGGGAAACAAAACAATTTAATGCAGAAAAATCATCATTCATCTACATTATAATTGCTTCTTTTTCACATCTACAGGGCGGTTAATTAAAATTGTGATTAAATGCGGTCGCGCTGCCTAAGATGTCTTGCCCAAAACAGGTGGTACAGAATTTAAAAGTAAAAAAAATGTAATTAGCATTGGAAATTGAGAAATTGCCTGTAAGAATCAGTGTTAATTTCAGTCAGTGATGAGGTAATTTATAAATGAATGCAGTGGAGGCTGTGCAAATGCACAATTGCCTTCCTGCCTATTCTTAGCATTCTCAGCATGCAGGTGAAAATGTTTTCAAAATATTGAGGTAATTTGAAAATCAATCCGTGCATTCTGTATCTTTCTTCCTCCCCAGTCGCAGCAAACGCTGAACGAATGCTGCCAGAGATGGCACAATGCATCAGTTCTGCACTTTTTGGGGAGTGATATTCCGTGTGTCGTGGCATCAGTTGGAGTTTAACTACACCAAATGTTTGGCTAAGATCCTTTACAAAGGCCAAAAATGTTGATTGAAGTCCCCCGTAATCCCGAATGTCTTCAGCTCCGGTGTGTGTTTAAACGATGTGGTATCAAAAAAAAGTAGCAGCAACCTGCAGTGAGTTGAAATAGTGCAGCAGAGATAGCACGAAATAAAAGAGATGCTAATACGGCATGGAAATCATAATGATTTCTCGTTTAAAATTAGTACAGCGCACTCGGAAAGCCTCGGTAGTACTGATGCTTTCTGTAGGAACTCTCTTTTTCAACATGCATTTCAAATTTCATCCTGCAACCATGAAAGAATTGTTAACTAGGTTATGCATACAGAGATTTTCCCTGAGATGAACTTTGTTTATCGGCGTTTTGGTGCTTTCTCCTAAACTTTCAGCTAGCAAATGAGAAATGCTAATTCCGAACAACAACAAAAAAATACGACCTGCAGATACAAAAAGCTGGAGGCAAACCTGACAACAAACAGATATTAAAGATTTAAAATCTTCTTGACAGTCAAAAAAAAAAAAAATTCAAGGCACACATTGCTGGAACTGACATTTCCATGATTTGAACAGTCCTCGTCCCCCTGCTCCACTCCACAGAGAGCCCCAGCTTAGTTGTCCCCCCATCCATTTAAAAATAACTCAGACTTTTGATAACGTGGATTGCTGGGCTGGAATATGGGAAAGCAGTTGGAGTTTTTGAGCAGGGACTTACAGGTGTTGGTATCAGGTTGCTGTAAAACACACGCACTGTGGCTTTTGAACAGAACATGCTTTAATTAAAGCAAGCTGGTCTTCCTGCAGAAAGCCTGATCTACCCATGTAATTTAACTATTGAAGCCCTCTCTATTAATTTTTCCTTGACATATAATAATGAACTTTTCTTCTGGCTGACACCTGGTTGTGTTTTTTTTTTTTTTTCCTTTTGATAAGCCCTGTGCACTTCAGAGGCGATTTCGATGCTATTTAATTTACTCATAAAAAAACCCCTGCGAAGGGATTAGGCCCATGAAGGGACAAGGGGAAGGCCATGCCCTGCTGGTCCATGCTGGACCGCTGGGATGCTGTGAGGAGGCTGCAGCCTGGCCGGGCAGAGGATGCAGGTGGATATGTGGTGGGATGCTCTCCCAGCCCTGGCCCTGCGCTGGCCGAGCTGGGGAAGGTGAGTGCAGCATCAAGTGCTCTCCAGCAAGTCAATTAACCTCACCGTGCTCATTTTCCCTGTCTATGAGACAGGGAAATACTGCTGAACTCATTCACAGGGCTTTTGCAGAGCTTAATATCTCCAAAGCACTCTGCCATTCTCTGGAACTGAGGAAGAGCAAGTATCATTCGTTGTTTCGTCAGAGGGCGAGTGGATGCCAAGGAATTTGTCTGAGAAAATTACAAATGTATGTTCCTAATAACCAGAATCTCAGAGTTTATTATTCAACTGGTTATTCTAATTTAGAGGATGATATTGCTTTTAACTGCCCCCCCTCCCCAGTTTTCTGCCACTGAATATAAAGAAGCGAAGGGTAATCACTGAAGCAATGATGATTATTGACTGAAAGGTATTTTACAACGTAAGCTCCGTTGTGTGGAGCTTAGCAAGCAGCTGCACTGGTGCATTTGAGCTCCTTATTTAGGTATAGGGGCTCTAAAAATACATCAAAATGCCAGGGAACTGGCATAGGTGCAAATCCTGACCCGACTACAGTTGATAGGGGTACCTGGGTGACTCTGGGGGACGTGGAACAGCAAAGTAGGGTTTGATGCCCATGGTTGGTTTTAGTAGAAAACTGCAGGATCAAGCTGGTTTAGAAATTCAGGCTCATCAAACCAAGCCTAAGTTTGGGCTTTTTCTTTTCTGTCTTACGTGAACTCAAGGGAAAGCAGGAGCTCAGGTACTGCTCTGCTGCCATACGCCAGTCCTCAACCCCAGCCACATCTTTGGAGTTTTCTGGGCCTGTTCCCATGAGGAAAGACCAAATGCCATGAGAAACATGAGCAGGATTTGGCCCCGAACAGGCAGTGCTTACTACTGGATAAACTGAGCCATGGCCATTGTAGTGGTGGGGAAGTGTAGCGAAGGAAAAGTAGCTTCGCGGATTCCTAAAATAGAAAGTAAACATAAATATTTCTACTTTGCATGTCAGATTTCAATCACTTCTCAAAACAACTGAGCTGCTTCTTGATTTAATTAATTACAGCTTCTTTTTTATTTTTTTTTCTTGGGGGCTCTGTGTGTGTGTGTGTGTGTGTGTGTGTGTCTTCAGAAAGAGCCAAATGAAAATATCCTCTTTGTTTCCCCTTTGGAACTACTGGAGCTTTCCTTGAGTTTTAACTCTTCCACCACCCCAACACCCCCAGCCTTCGTTTTTCTATGCTCATCTTATCACTGCTGTCCCATGGCAAGCCCCAAAGCCTGGAACATTTTGTAACAACTATGTGACAAATTGTTGGGCTTTTATTCACGTTGGACATCTTTTGCCAGGACTGCTTGTTGTTTTTTCTATTTGGCTGTGTCATGGGACCAAAGGTGGCTGCTTTTGTGCAGCATGTCAAATCTGGTTAACATGCAGCCATTTATCTTTAAAACCCACTCCTGCACAGTGGCAGGGGTGTATTGGGCTACTTGTATGGGCTCCAAGCATCAAACGCATATGTGTGTATATATATATATACACTAAATTTTTTCTGTGCCATCCTCTCTCTATGTGTGGATGCACCTCAGGCTGAGGCACTGTGGTGAGCAGGTCATGCAGCAGACAGGATGTTTCATAATTTTGGGAACCTTTTAGAGACAAATTGTACAGGGCAAGTGTAGTGTAACTGAACTGCTGGTTGCCCAGTGAAGTGTAGAAAATCAGATACAGCACAGCCTGAAAGAATGAAACGAGAATTCATATCTATGTATGTACACGGTACTTTATTAACAATTCATATACAGAGAAAAACACATTTATTCTCTTTTTCTCTGCTTATATTTGAGGATTGTGCATGGAGTGTGTGTGTATAAATGTGTTTATGTGCATGGTGTATATTCATACAAATAATATGCCACGGGATATGGGAATAGTCGGATGTGTGATGCATTTATATGCATAAGTGGTAGGTTTGCAGGTTAATGCCTGCTTGACTCTCTGTGTGTGTGTGTAAATGATGGAAAGGTGCTCAGCACGATGGAAAGATGAATTATCCTAGAAATATAATAAAAAGCCCCAAACTTCCACAGCAAAGTTTACAGCTTTGGGTGCTTTTCTAATATTTAAGTCACGCAGAAACGCTTCTGATGAACATGATTTCCTTATAGATATGGCAGTAATTATGAAATAAAGAAGCTGAGAAAGAAATGAGAAAGTTTTATTCACCAGGAAAATGAGGGCTGGCTGCTAAGTCTTGGTGCCTTTTGCAGTTGAAGCATTTGAGATAGCGGGACTCAATGTTTTTTTAATGATTTGCTGTGTTGTGTAATAATTATACATATAGTGCAGTGAGGTTACTTGGAGGAACACCGCACTATGTATGGGGTTTTTTTGGAGTAAAGGACCCAGGAGATTGCTTTTCACTTTGAAAACAATCCCTAATATCAGGAAAATGCTCTGTTTGTTTATGCGTACATAATGCAAGTTTGTCCGCCTGGGAACTGCAGCAAATGGGAGAAGTATGCATGGATTTCACAGGTAACAGGATTACGTGGGCACATAATTGATCCATTTGGAGAAAAAAATGACAGTGCTCTAAAGATGCCTAGGCTTTGGAGATGGAGTTTATGAAACAGGCATTTGTAAATTCAAAGGAATCAATATGTCAATTTTATTACATCTCAGGACCAGCTGGGCATTAAAGGAGCAGTAGCCTTTTTAAAATTGCAGCTGCGTATTCTTGCATTGTGTACCTTTCTTAAAAGGCTTTGAATTTCAGAAAACGTACTTTTAGCAGCGCTTTGCACCTTTTCAGTGACTGGTCTGCATGGACAAAAAAAAGACACAAAACATTACATTGTGTTAGTTTTCCTCTTAAGCCTCGACTGGTAAAACTGCCAGGCTTCAATTATACCATGCAAAATTCTTACTAATAAATATACACATGGAAGGAGGCAAATGTCTGTTCCTATCCCACAGGATGAAAAAATATTTGAGGTTTTACATCGAGGGCTCAGCACATGTTGCAGGGGCAACGTTATAACATGAGATACCTGAAAGCATCCATTAAATGCTGCACGTGAAATATGGTCTGGATCATTGTAAAACGATACCTTCTCTTCCTTCTCAGTAGAGTTTAAACCCCCAGATTAAATTTACTGAAAAGCTTAGGTTTTTTTTTTTTTTTTTTTCCCAGAGGACAGCAGTCTTCAGCTGTCCAGATTTGGAAACGCAACTTTTCACACAAATTCACAGCATGCAGCGTGGAGGGAGATGTTGAATGGAATTTGGGTTGGTGACTGGCGCCCATAGGCTCTCACGGCCATCTCAAAGAGGCTCTAAATACCAAAAATACATTCTCAAAGAATTACTAGTTTTGCCTTTGGAGAGCAGGTTATCCAAGGGACAATTGTGGCTTTCCAGAATATGCTGCACACCCCTCTACCTGAAGGCATTTGAGTGAGGGCTGTGTCAGTAAAATCCATGCATGTCTCAAGTTTTCAGTAGATATCATGTTGTCTTCTCTCCTCTACTTGCTGGTGATGTTGTTGTGGACCTGATGGCTACAGCTACTCTGCAGCTCCAAACTGATTATTAACAGTGCCAAAACAATCACTGATTTGGGGTACCAGTCTCTGGAAAACTCTAATGCTTCCATGCATCTGAAAATATACCTAAAAATATTTGAAATTCTGAGTCCAAAGGAAGAGGTATCCAGGTAATCACTGCTCCCTGAGACTTCTCTGCCTTCTCAGTTTCTTCTATATCATGATGCTCTCTGATCCTCTATAACATTCCTCCATCTCCTTTTGCACAGTTTCTTTTTCTTTGAACTCACACTTTTCAGGCCAACCTGGCTACAGACAAGGTCTCTCTATGGTGCTCCAACCTGCACAGTAATTCTACTTTTTCTTGCTTGAGGACCTCTACTTTCCACAAGGTATGGTTACAGTCTTTCTCCAGCGGTCTGCTAACATTTAACCATGTAGACGTAAATTAAATTGCGTGGGATCATATCATAAATGGGCTTATTATCATCAGAGATTCATAGGATCATCAAATGGTTTGGGTTGGAAGGGACTGCAAAGATCATCTAGTTCTAACCAATGTATAAAATAGGTAGAGAATTCTATATACTTGTATTCTACTATAGCTCCATCTCCCCTCAACAGAAGTATGAAGTGAATATGAAAGAATAAAAAGTCAAGTTTTCCCTGAAAAAGTCTGGAAAAGTAGACACAAACAATACCAGCTGGTTAAGCGGTGTTTTGTGGTCTTAGACTTAGTATCAACTAAAACTTCACTGTGCAATGATGTACCTTTAAAACATTTTTAAAAATATTCATGTACTAAAGAAGACATGGAAAAAGAGGTTCACAGTGTTTTCATAGAAAGTTTTGGCATCACAGAAAATACAGATGTTCTTCTGCCAAGCAGTGATTCTCAGAACTGATGTGAATACACAGAAATTGAGTGGATGGAAACTATATAAACTCAGTCGATAGGAGTTTATAAAACTTTAGAAGTAAGACTTCCTTTCAGTGTAGCTTTGCCTGTGTGCTTGGATGTAAAAGGTGTGATATTGGACAGGGCTTGGAGGAACCTGGTCTAGTGGTAGATGTCCCTGTCCCATGGCAGGGAGTTGGAACTGGATGATCTTTAAAGTCCCTTCCAACCCAAACCATTGTGTGATTCCATGTACACACCTTGTTCATCTCAGCAGCCTCCACCAGTGATGACATGTTCACATAAGCCTTAGTTGTAACTATTCTAAATTCACATTTTCCAAGCTCCACTGCAATCTTCACTTAAAAGATGTCATCCCTTTCCATGCTCACTAGAGGAGAGTAAATGGAGGTAGGAAGAGTTGAAGGGACTTGGTCAAGGCCTCCCAGCTGGAGGCAACTGGAACTAAAAACCTAAGATAAATAAAACCAGAGGTCATATTACAATCCTGGTTACCTCTGCACAGTCCCAGAGCCACTCCATGGATGGGCAGCCTTTACATTTTGTCCGTTCTTGGAATCTAACTCTAGAAGCAGAACGAGGCCTCCCAACGGTAGGGTGGAAAAATGGCAAAACGCAACCCTGCCATCGACCTGATTGATGGTCCTTCCACTGAGATCATAACAGCTTCTTCAGAGACTTTTACAGTCTCTGTAGAAGTGCGGGAGGCACTGCCAATATCCGCAGATCATTGGCATGATAGACCGTAACGGCTTCTTCGGAGCCGTTCCGGTCTATCGTGTCAATGCGTACTTAGGGAGTCCTCAATGCATGGATCATTGACACGGCACTACATAACGGCTCCTTAGAAGCCATTACTGGGTATCAAGTCAATGCATACTTAGGGAGCCCTTAATGCACGGACCCACGCAAGTTGACTTGCTCTGAATACTAACAATCCTGGGGAAGAGTAGTTACTGCCTATGCCACGGAGGGGGATTATTAATACCTGCCTGCAACAGCTCGGCTCGTGCTCCGCGCTCCCGACGCCTCCCTGGGAGAGGTGCGGCTGCTCCTGAACTTTCGCTCCTCCACTGACATCTTTTTATTTCATAAAATATGCACAAAACAGAAATGCTCTCAATTTGAGATGGGAGAGCCAAGAGGCAGCCCAGGACGAAACATTTAAAGTTAAAGCCTTGAGAATAAGCAGTTCCAGTGGGGATGCAGGCAGACCCTTTCGCACAGAGCAGTAGTTCTGTGGATTTTACTCTTCTCAACTACTTCGAGGTAGTTATCAAATATTCCATGTATTTACGATGATCTTTGCAAGATGCTTAACATCAAGCTGGCAAAAGTGACCCTCTAGAAGGAGAAATTGTTAAATATCCCATCATCCAGTGAATAGTTTGTCTTGGATTTGTTGACCCGATCCCTGGGGAACATTGACTGAGACTTTCCAAATCGTCACTGTGCCTCTGCTTTGACCTGCAAAGGCGCATCCCCTTCCTTTGGCTTCCCCCAGACAAGAGATCTCCGTACCGAGTTAAAAACGCTTCTAGTTTGCTGTTGTTGATATTTTTCTTTTGTGTTCTGCTTGCTGACTGACATCTGCTATCATGCTAAGCAGGTGTTCCTGTGTAAACGAACGTGCCCTGTTTGTGTTTCGCCATCCTCGCTACTGCGCACCCAAATGAGCAGCATGATTAAGAATCCTGTAAATTTTTGAAAGGAAACGGATGGCTGCCCTACTAGAACATAATTACACCGTTCCAACATCCGCAGCTCACTGCTGCAGCCGAGTTGGAGAACAGCAGAAATTAATAATATATAATAGCATCATTCTCGTAATTTATAAATGAAATAAAGTAGAGAGGAGATTCTGCTGATATGCATTTTCTTCTTAATTCTGCAAGACAAAGTATAGATTAGAATTTTACTGGGGTGAAACCTGGCCGGCAATATCACACTAGTTGCAAGTGTAGGGCCTGATTCATGAGAGGGATTTTGCTTAGGGAAAAGAGCTAATATCTTTTATTGGACTAGGGGAAAAAAATGAGTATACAAAGCCCTCAAAAGGCAGCCCCCAATGCAAGGAGGCCAGGAAACCTCCACAGATCCTCTACACACTTTTTAGCTTAATTCTGTTTTAGGTGCTGCAGGAAGAGTTTCCTGCGTGGTGGAAATTTTTTCCCTGGCTAAAATAATACACTATCACAGGTCACCCCCTCGGAGAGCAGAGAGGATTAATCAGCTAAAGATGTTGTCTAATCTCCTATTTTTGTTGAAAAACAGCAATGTTTTCAAAAACAATATTTGGAGCTCCAGAGATGTGCCAAAAGGAGCTGTACTGTGAATCCCTTCTCAAGCCGAGCTTGGAGTTGGGGCTCTAATCTTGCCTCTCAACCCCTTTTTTAAGAAAAAAGATAAAACTTTCTGAAGACAAAGATGCATTATTTGTAAGGACTAGGCCGTATGACTTTTATTTTTTCCACTGCATGTTAAATGCCTTTTGTTTTACTTCTGTAGCTGCCCAGATGTACTCGTCTGGGTGACGGCCCAGCTGAGTTCTACTCTTCCTGGGATAAACTCAAATGGGAGAGCTACCAAAACCCCACAGCAGTGTTTACTTACAGATTAATTAGGGATATTTTTATAGATTTTGACACTGTAAAACTCTAAAGAATGATAACTGCTTTGATGGGAAAGGTCAGCATGGACTCCCCAAGTTTAACGCAGCCAACAGAAATGTACACAGAAATATTTCTGTTTTAAACTAAGGGATATGTTTGAGTCTTATTCTTCTAAAGGGCCCCCTTAATAATTTGTTTCTGAGGAAATATGTGCATATACAGATTTATTTCATTAACAGGTATTTATTTAAGTGGGCTGCACTGTATTTAAATCTCTGAATAGTTTCCATTACTTCCTCAGCTCACTTACTTCAAGTTGACTAATTTTAATAAGGCTAAGGTGCCTAGGGTCTTATTGAGTGTTCGGTTTGATCAATATGGCTAAATTAAAATAGTGCAAAATATAAGCAAATGTACTCTAACAACTCAGTGAAAAATGTGGAGTGCACCAAACATTGATTAGTGTTCCACAGACATTAATTTGTTGTTTTAAGTACACTAATGCAGCTCAGAAGCTGCGTCTACCTCAGGCACACCATCCACCCCTGTGCAGCCCCGTTGGCTTTCATGGCACTGCTCTCAACCACAGACAGATTTTGGCTCTGTATCCTGCAGAAAACTGCTCTGCACAGCCTGGGCTCACCAAACCTGGCCCATTCCAGCAGGAAGAGCATTCCTGCACCAGTCACAGAGAAAGCTTAGATCACACCTAAAGGAAGCAGAAGGAGGACAGGTCCGATTACTTGCACAAGTGGAGACTGTTTAATAACCATATAGGTTATGAATTTGGGGCCATACATCAATTCTATACGTGCATTTTTAAGACAGGCACAGACTCTTAGGGAAGTGGTTCTACGTGCAAGAAGGTATTTGTTTTTGCCCTCCTGCAACACCACAATATTATTGTCATGAAAGATTAATGTCAACCCCCACCTGGTACTAAATTGCTTTTGGTAGCCCTTGCATTCGTGTCTTTCTGCACAAGACAAAACCATTTTTAAGGTAACTACACGCATCCTCAAGTCACATTACTGCTATTACTGGGTTACATTTTATTTTTCATATGTTTTAGTTGTTGTGGTAGGTATTTTTTCCCATGGATATGGTGTTCAGAGCAAGGATATGGGATCGGGAACTTAATTTTAGGGCAGAAAAAAAGGCATGCTTTAGAAAATAAGGTCTTATCATAGCCTTGTTCATAATTATATGATCTTTTTTTCATACTCCAACAAAAATCTGAGTTTTCCACATACTAAAAATAATTTGGGTTTCCTTCTCGTTCCCTTCCTTTTTCTTGGTTAGCAAAAGCCTGAGATTATCAAACTTTGACATCCAAAGCTTGCACAGACTTTTTAATGATTTCTAAAAATACAACAACTCTTTAACAATTATATTTTCATATAATTTTAAATAGTTTCTGATATCTTTCTTGGCTTTTCAGTAGTTTTTCCCTCTACCTGTAGTGTGATTTTTCTGCTTATCTTTAATCTCCTTGGTAAGTGATATTTGCTTTAACAGTTCTTCTTTTCCTTGATACCATCTTGTCCTACGTGGCCAAAAATTAATTTTACAGGAGCAGAAGCTCATTTCATGGAAGGTAAATCAGCAAAGAAAGAAAGAAAGATAAAAAGAAATAACAGGAGAGAGTTCATGTGTTTTAGAAAAAAGAAAACCCAAAACTTGAAAGCAAAGGCAGTCACATTTAGGAGAAGTAAATTCTGTGAAGATGGAGTCAAATATGAAAAGCATTTCTCTAGTTTAAACTGCCCAAGTAGAGCTATAAACAGCAGAAACATTTGAAAGTTCCCCCCCCCCTTTTTTTATTTTAAATAAAGCTGGATCTTTAGCTTCTTAACCTTCCACAAAACAAGTCGAGCACACTGTGCAAAAACAATTTTTAAGTCTCTTAACAAACATCTCAAATGAGGAGAACAGCCCAAGTGCAGAAGAATTGACTTTTCATTTGCAGCTATGCCAAAAAAATTGCTTAGGGTTTGTTGTTGTTGTTGATGTCTAGCTTTGGTGCGTGACAATCTTGATTTTTTCCAGCATTTTACATGTTTGGAGTTTTTAATATCAAAGGTATTGCTCTCTGTAAACAAGTGTAAGTTTACCAAGGCAGCTTCACTTACACTCTTCCCTTGTAATCAGATGTGAAAATTACACCCTCCCTTTTGGCTACATGATAATTACACATTTCAACATACAAAGGATTGTCTCTGTTTCAGTTGCTGGGATGAAACAGTGAAGGCACTTGGGGAAAATATATTATTATTTTAAAGAACAGTGCCATAGCTGTTTTTAGTAAAAGTGAAGTTTGTAATCACAACTATCATCAAGATACTTTGATATTTACATATACAAACACATGTATATATGAGAGAGAGAGAGAGCAGTTAAAACTAAAATTAAATGAAGTTACAAGAGCACAGAGGGTGAAACTTAGCCCATGTGCCCAGGGCCAGCAGACAACCTTCACCCTGCTTAAATCTCACCAAAGCTCTCAACTTGACAGTGCATTTTACCTCAAAGACATAATTTATTTGGAAAGTTTAACAAAGTTTCTCCAGCTTTGTCTTGCTTTTCTCCTCCTTCTTTCTTCTGGCTGTTCTATTTCACTCACTTAGGAACTTAGCCTGAATTGCTTGTGCATCTATCAATTTCCTTGCAAATGCTTGGTGCAGAAAGAATTCAGAATTAAGCATTGCTCGGAAAGAGCTGTGGGAAAAAAATTACATATGCAGCAAAACATGTTAGAGTTGTGTTTTGACAGTTTCATGACCAAGCCAAAAAATATACATTTTTTTTTGTACCTGGCGCAGTTTCACAAAAATGTCCCCTCAGGGAATAGTCATTTTTTGTCAGAATCAACTGTTTATTTACTTAAAAATCTAAAAGTTTTGCCTTGCATTAGAATCAGAGTTGCTGAAGGTTAAAGGGCAAAATCAGCTCGCCGTGTTGCCTTTGGTGTAAAAGCATGGTTTGTGTCACAAGAGAGGGATAAAAGCATTAGCAGGGACACAGGATGGAATGAAAATGGGACACACATTAAAAATGGGGAAGGTGAAGTTTGTGAGGTCTCCTGCTGTGCATCCACAGCCAAGCCCTGGCCTGATGACCAGTGGTGGATGACCACCTGGTCCTGCTGGTGCTGTGACCGAGCATGGTGACAGTGTTCAGGCTGGACACAATGGGTTTGTCCAACTCAGCCAGAGCCTGGCAGGGTTCACCTGGTGACAGGAGTGTTGGGAGCTTTGCAGTTGTGCATGGAGATGTTCATGGCAGGCAGGGCTTTGATTGTCTTTCCTCATGTGCACCTTGCTGGGCAGGAGAGGTCGGGAAGGACACAGGGCTTCCCACCAGGGTGGTGCACACCACTGGGAGTAACCCAAGGCTCATCCTGTGTGCTCCAAGAGTGCTGCCTGTCCTGCTTCTGTGTTCAAATGCAACCTAAATGTCCCGCAAATGTATGAAGCGTGAGGCTGGAGGAGCCCAGGGTGGGGCTGTGGCTGTCCTGCCTGCCCTGTCTGCAGTGTGGGGGTATCCCCCACCTCTCTCACATTAATTCAGGCCATACAGGCATGCCTGGGACAGAACTCCAGATCATAAACAACTCCTGAGATCACAGGAATATAAGAAGATTTAATGACTTCTAAATCAATGTAATTGTACCAGTAAAGAAGAATTAGGTCTCCCACCCTGAAGTTTTTTTCCCAGGGTAAAATTTGGTGTTCACAGCTGAGAGATGATTTTTCTTTCATTATTACTTTTATCTCTTCATGCACATAAACAATTAATACTTTTTTTCCTATATCAGTTGATAAGAGTGCAGATTAACAGAAATGCATTGTGTCAGATGCACTTTTGCCTGTATAGTTACTTCAAGTGCAGCTGCAAACTGTTGGGGCTGGCAGGCTGACCTCTCACACTGGCTGCCAGCCATGGTCAGTGAAGGATTTTGCAACAGTTTTTTTACTAGGATTTTTAACATAACTATTTATTTGGGGAAGCAATTTGCATCAGGGGGAAAAAAAACCCAACCCAAATGTAAATACAGATTTCCCCAGGAGATTAAAAATAGTCCAAAACTAATAGCCTAATCTAATTCACATAATGATCATCAGGAAATATATCCAAGGGGTCTAATCCTGCCCTCGCAGTCTGTCTCTGAAGCCAGGGTCTCAATATACCTGTCTGGATTTGGGTTTACCCTTCATATCCCAGTTACAGCAGGGGAGCAGATTTTGTCTCTATGGTGAATAATATTTTGCAAATTAGACTTCACTTAAGGAAAAAAAAAAGCAATATATAAGGTGGGGAGGGAATCTCTCCTGACTCACACTCATGGGGCGGAGGTCACAGCCGGAGCTACTCTGGTAGGAAAGAATCGAGCATCATACCAAAAAATAACATGAAAACCGTGAGTCAAACTGAGGAAAAGGGAGTTATTCACAGATAAGGACAGTTCTTCATCCTGACCAAGCATTATCATTAGTGTGGCAGTTCAAGGTGTTCCTCCAGCCTCCTTAACTTTGCCTTTGTCCTCTTGGATTTATTATTTGTTCCTTTTTCCTGCCCATCTCAGAGGCTGCGTGTTTCCTCAGCCTGACAAGTCCATACCCGACCCACAGGGTTATCACTGCCCCAAAACAGGCAGGACTGAGCCCAAAGCATTGCTGTGGTGGGATGAGGGACTGTCAGCCACGGAGATGTGGGGTGGGGTCTCCCTGCACCCCCTGCTCCTCTCTGGGCTCTTTGGGAAAAGTTCTGTCCCAACTTTGCAAAAGTCAGATTGTCTTTTGCAGCTGTATTTTCCTTGAGTGGGGGGTCTGGGGGCCCAGCTAATGTGCATATGGCTGTACCATGTACCTTCTGAGATGATGAAGGAGCATATTGCTTATTTCCACAACAATGAGCTAGGAAGTATTTACAGTGACCCTGATACGCTACCTGGGGAATTTCTCCCCAGGTGACAGAAGGAAGAAACATCTGATTACTTTTTTGCCCAAATCAAGTTAAATAACCCCCAAAAAACTCCCCAGCAAGCCAAAGTTGTTAGTCAGGGCAGAGACACCTCTTCCACCAGCACACAGATATGATATAGCTTTAATTTGTATTCATCTTGTCCACTGGGGCTAGAAGATGGAGGAGCTATTATGAAACCTTTTTTTTTTTTTTTCCCCTGAATTTGCTTTATTCACTGTTTACTATGCCGGGCTGACATGATATGATTTGTGCATTGCAGGGTCACAACAAGCTACTTGCAGGACAATTTGCTGAATCAAGAGGGTGATTGTGTCTGGTGCCAGTCAGTCGCAATTAGGGCCAGGATCAGGGAGGCCCAGAGCTTGTGTATCGTCTTGGGCAAACCTCATAGAAATCAGCTCACCTGAAACTAATTGTCACAACAGAGACCTTATGCAAATGAGCCCTAGGGTTAGCGTGGGAAAAGAAAAACTGTCGCAAAGATAGGTGACCTGCTGAGCAGGGGGTCTGTTGCTGGGGAAATCTTTGTTCAATGAGTTAAAAAAATGTTCGCATTGTTCCAAATCCAAGAAAAACGTAGCAGATCCTCTCCCTAAGAAAGCGTGGCGAGCACACTCATCTGAAAGTCCAATAAAGTGGCAGCCAGCTTTCGAGCCGGTAATAAATTGGAAGTCTTTATTCTTTATAAGGGCTGCAGAAGGAAAATGATTTTCCTCTGCAAAGAGGCCTTTAAAGTTTAGCTGCTCACAGTGAGCCGGCGCTTAAAACTTCTCTGCCTGCCTAACCTGTTGGATCCCAGCGGATTTCCCGACCTGAGGTTTTAGCAGCTGGAAAAAAACATCCCTCTGGCTCCTGGGGCTGCTTTTGGGAAGGTCTGGCTCTCGTACCGTAGCGAGACGTTGGGTGTGGAGAGCAGGAACAAACTGGGGAGCAGATCCATGCAGATTCTCCTGTAGAAATCTCCGGGGACCTGAGAACTCTCCAACTTTGAATGTCTCTTCTCTCGATGCCTTCCCGCCAGTGAGACGGGCAGGTCCGAGCGTTGGAAACATAATCGTGAATTAAGCACATTTAACGACGGGATCACTGACGTCTGCACGCGAAAACGGCTGTTTCTGACATGCTTCCCCTCTCCCTTTTTCTCCTCTGCCTCCAGCCCAGGCAGAGAAAAGCATAATTTTCAGCGAGCGCATTACACAACATTTGTCTTGTTCACTCCTTCCTCTTTAACAATTTTTATGGGGGTTGCTCAACACGTTCTAAAATAGGACTGGAGACGATATAATAAAGTGCTGAACCGATGATATACGGCAGTTTATGCTGTCAATGGCAAATTCAAAAGAAAGGGATGCAACACGCTCCAAGTGAAGAAATGCAAGCCGGTGCCCTATAAGCACAGAGTGAGAGGCAGCCAGGGTGTTTTTGCATGTAAGGCTTTTCCAAAGAGGTTGACGGGGACAGAGGCGAGATTAATTGCACTAAGAGATACTGGACAAATTTCAGAGCCACGAGCGGCTTCACGCTATCATCGGAGGCAAAAGAATAGTTATTTTGTTTGGTTAATAATTAGAGCTGTGCTGTCGATGGGGCTGCTTTAAAGGGGTGAAATGTAGATGGTATCAGACCAGCAAGTTCGGAAATTAACTTCCTACTCACCAAACATCATGAAATAAGGATAGCTTAAAAGAAATGCAGATTAATCACCAACTTTTTTTTTTTTTTTTTTTGTCCTTTTTTTACCC
>VZRX01016298.1:36131-50001 GCA_013398075.1 Notiomystis cincta
CATAAAAAAATAAGACGTTTAAACACCCATTTTTTTTTTTTTTTTTTTTGATCTCTTTTGTCCCTTTACCACTGTCTGAAATAATTTCCACAAATAGGAGACGTTTCACAGTGGGTATGAAGTGCTCAGCTTTCACTCATCAAACTTTAATCGGAACTGCATTTTAGTTTTTGAATAAAGAACACTTAAAAAATTTAGATGCAAATTATTTTGCATTATTCATGCTCTAAGTGTCCTTGTAGATTTAAACACTTCTGAGGCCACCTTGATTCAAGTAATTACCTAGGCCCTCACTGCTCCATCATGAATAAGGTATTTTGTACAAGTAAAGTATGCACCCGATGAGCTTTTAAAGTGGCTTTACACTGAACTTGTGTATTGCTTCTCCTGCATGAGTGATTCGAACATGCGTCGCAATCTGTCTCAGGTGGGAAATCCTGGCAGCGCATCCATGAGTGACGGAAGGAAGCCTACCAGCCTCGCCGCACACTATTTCTTTGTCTTCGCAGGAGAATCTCAAAGTGATTCTCTGGCTCCAGTCTTGTGGCTCCTCTTGGAAGTCTGAGGGAGCAATAGCTGCTAGGAGGGAGAGAAATGACAGTCATTTTTTGGTTAACTCTTCATTCCCCACCCCGGCACCCCTCTGCCTGCTGCCTGCGCTCAGTCACTTAAGGCATTTGCAGAAGATAATATAAGTCTTTCTACTTTTATGTAGCATTGTACATCTGCCTCCCCATCTGTCCGCTCAGCCTCCCTCCCCTACCAGCTCTAGGTACCACCTGAGCGGGATTTTTCACACAATAGAGCCAGCCCAGCCCCAAGCAGCCTGGCTGGGAGCTGCTCCCAACAAAATTGGCTGTGGGAGGGCAGGCTAAACCTACATCTACAGATATATTGCCAGCAAAATGAGCTTGCAAGAGTTAAATTTAATTGGCTGAATCTCATAGTTGGCGTTTGTTGCAAAGTGCCCATAGTTTTCTTTTTTTTTTTTTCTTTTCCAGCTACATTGCTTTGAAGAATTATAGGAATTTTATGATGTGCTATTGGAGTTCCACTGGCAGAGATTACAGTAAAGGGGTTAAAGTTGGTTTACGTTAAAAAAAATTATGCAGAAACCAATAAAAATAAACACACTCCAGTAGACTAAACTTGCTGGGCTTTTAGTTTTAGCTTAACAATAGAAGTTTAGACGACATCCAACATTGCAGCTTTTAGAAAATTAGTTGACACTCACAGTTGATCATCTTTACTACACAGCGGTATAATTAATATTTAAACATTCTAATAATGCAGCTTGCTTTGCATGCACTTTTCAGCCCCACCACAATATATTTTATCAGGAATACTGCTAGCTTTTCTTAGGTAATGTCATTTTAAAAAGTTATATTTAAAATAGGTTATTGGCTTCTTGCTCAGTGCAAAAGAAATATCAATAGGCCAATAGGCAGGTTTCATATGTCAGTTTGTGATTAAAGTGTGCCTTTACTGAAGACAATAGAAAATATATAAGGGGCTACTTCATTGCCATCATCATAAAATAAATATACCCAGAGACTATTGGTTTAGTTGGAGTTGGTCATCTTTCTTCATGCTTTCTATAATAAGAGGAACTTTTAATATCTCAACGCAGAGCAAAATGAGGCAGTGCCCCACAGATCTGTGAAATACTGCACCTCTGACACCCACTCACAGCCAGAAAGCCTTTAATAAAGAAGTCAGGCAAGTAAAGGAAAAAAAAAACCAAGCTGGGAGTTTTCACTTGAGTGTTGTCAGGGTTAAGGCTTCTGTCTGCCTGGCAGTTGAGTAAAATGGTGAGAAATGGTCAAAATGAGAAAGGACTGTGCTGGTTTATTTACTTAGGAGAGCTCTTTCCTCTTCAGGCGAGGTGGGGAGGAAAAGTTGTTTCAGGTGCTTTGCTCATCAGCTTAATCTGCCTGATTAGTGCAAGGTACCCTTTATTCCTCAAGTTATAACTTCTAGCAAAGGAGGATGTTCTTCTTTGAATTGATCTGGACTCTTCCAGAGTTTTCTCCTGGATTATTTCATGCTCATGGGTCCTGTGGTTGCCAGCCAGAAGGTTGATGCTGCCTGGCTATTATTAACCACTGTAAATGAGTGGGCACCACTGGCAAAAAAACATCCCCATGGCTCCTTTGGGCTGACCCAAGGGGAAAAAAAACAAAACCATATAGGCAGGTCATACATATGTATTCTGGCTGCTGTGTGATGCAAGGAAGATCTCCTGAATTTCCCATCTGGAGAAAGCATCCTGCAAAATGAGGTCCTGGTATAGCTCCTGGCCTTGCAGGTATTTAGTGGGATGCTCAGAGAGGCGTTGTTTTTTTCACATGAGATGGGTTTTGTTAGGCAGGCCTGCACTGGATTGCAAAGGTGCCTGAAGCTCAGCTGAGTACCCAGCCCTGGGTTTTGTCACGTTTCATTGCAAGTTTGAAAGCAGGCCTATTTCTATTAATACTGTTAATAAGAGACATATGTTTTGTCAAGCAAAACCACCCTTTCATTAAAATGGAGCATAATTTAATGCTTTTTTTTTTTTATATTCATGCAAAAATAGCCATTTCCCCAACATATCCCAAAAAGCCAAGTTGGAGAGTGTGTGTGCAAAATTTTACCAAGCCACAAATATTCCCAGGCCAAATACCACTAAACGCAAACTCTCAGCGCCTCACCGCTTTAAGCCAGTCCTAGGGCCTCAGCCTAATTGCCTGGGAGGCAATAGAAGTTTTTAATTTACTTTAAAAAAGTAGCAGAAATGGGCTTTAAATATTTTGCGTGTGCAGTGACCGTGTGACTGACGCCATGAGATCCATAGCATGTGTGAAAACGGATTGCATATTGCTGGGAGCTCTCCCTGGGCTCTGCCATGGAATTGCCTCGTGTCACGTGTGCCTGCGAAGAATTTGGGGATAGGGTTTGGCTGGGAGGTGTCTCTGGGTGTAAAACAAAGTCTCCTTGTCTTGGAAAAGGGCGCGTGGGAGCCGCGGTGCCGCGTGCGCTCCGTCCGTAGGGCAGGGGTGGAAGTGGGAGTTTTGAGGAAACAGATAAACAGCACATAGAAAGTGTTTAAAAACAGGGCCATAACTTGCAGCCTCGCCACGTTGTGACCCGAGTTATGGGTGAGAACTGCCCCGACTCGTACTTGTCAAATGAAACCAGAGCTGTGAGATGCTGCGATAGAGACTCTCGGGGTTGAGTTGGGAGCAAACCGCCTCCCATGGGGTGCCTTGCTCCTCCTTTATCAGGTTTTGCTCAGGAAGGGAGTTACACACACCTTGGCTGCAAATAACTAGAAGAGCATGGTCTATTTTAAACCTGCTGCTGAGGTGGTAAAGAAGAGATAAGTCGAAACCTAACTGCTATCTCGCTTGTGTGTGTGACAGATATGGCCAGAAATGGATAAAATTAAAAGCATTTTTCATATGCTAATAGCAACCTGGATGAGGGGAAAACACAGGGAAGGCAGCAGCAAAGTCAAGAGGTTTCTATCCCAAGTATATTTCTTCCATTACCTAAATTATAGGACTCCTTTCCCCAAACTGATATACATATTTTTGCTGTGTCTAAAAGCAAATTCTATAGTAGAGTTTGATTTCAGCATCAACCTTATGGCAGCCATGTGGGAGTGAGATTATGGGACATGTGGAACAAAAGTCTTCCAGCCAGAGGAGGCCTTCTGAGCATAATGATTCTTATTTAAATCAGTCTATGTTTTATTACTCAGCTGGGGAGGGGAGAAGGAAACCAAGGAAAAGAATATTTCTTTAAAACCATCGTCACCTGAATTGCAGATGAAGAGAAATTAAGTAGTTTTCAGCCTGCAGAATGGACAAACATTTTCATATCATAATAATAATTTTAAGCAATCCTCGATTTTATTTTTTTGTGTTTTTTTTTTTTTTAAATTTTACATTTAAACTTGTTTTTCCTGTTGGCATGCCTGCCGATTCATTTGTAAATGTGCTTTAAATTCCTTTGTATATTACAATGAATGCCACCTCTTTAAACGCTCTTAGTAATTTAGCGAACTTCTTTGCCAGTGGGTGAAAGTACAGTATTGTACATGCATAAGAAAAGGTACATTCATTATGCTTCACGTATGAAAAGGTATATTAGGAACGGTTTTGCTTAAAGTGGAGGGGTGAATGGAGGAGCCCCTGATCCATCATAGGGCTTTTGCATGTGTGAGAATGTGTCTCTGTGAGCCCGACGTCCCGAAACGCGGGTTGGGAACCTACCGGCAAATGTGCGCCTGTGAAACCTGAGAAGATTTATAACAAGTAGGTAATCGGTTCAGGCCCATGCGAGGGGAGCGAAAAGCTCACGCTGGGACTGAACCGGAGTTTTAGGGAGAGGGACAGAAAACCTGAGGGTCTGGTTTCTCCCATCTCCCTCCATGGGTGTCACGAGGCTCCACGCTGTGCCATGGGAAGAGGGTGGTGCCAGGCGGAGGCTTGGGAGCCTCCTGTGATTTGAAACGTGTCTTGGTGTCGGGGCTGATGCCTGGAGCTTGCCACACAACCCGTTTGTGGTATGCCAGAGGTGGAGGGACAGAAGTGAGGTGGCCCTGGGAGCCTGCTGGTGTGCTGCTTCCCACCTCCTTCCCACAGCTCCTGGCTCTCTCTGTGTGAATGGGAAGGTTTAGTTAATGGTGTTTTTCTTAGTGTGAGAAATACATCCTGTGCTGTGATGAAAGGGAAAGGGTGGCTATGGCCAGGCAGGGACAGCATCTCTGAGGAGTGCATGGCCACACTGGGACAAACACTGCTTGTTGCCTCCCCCTTTTTCCTGAGATCCCCTCACTTCAGTCAGGTGAGTGGGATTCAGGCCCTTGGTTCAGCATTTCTGTGAAGAACAACCACAGCCTTGCGGAGAGGGTTGGTCAGTTTATGGCCAATAAACATAAAAGCTGAGAGGGTTTCAATGAAACATTCTTCTCCAAACCAGAGGTCATTCATTTTGCACTTACTCCTTTATGTGGTTTCTGAAAGTTTAATTTTAAGGAGAGGATGTGGGTACGCTCTGTTTGTTTTCTTTCCTTCTCTTTCTCTCTTTCTGAGCTCCTTACTTCGAATTAATTTCAGGGAAACGCGTGCAAATGCTTTCCAGTGGCATGCCAGCTGTCATTTTTCGATCAGGGTGGGGGGGGCGACCCAGAGTTTATTTACAAGACGCAATTTTAAGCTCGATTCATTGTAATAAGTGTCACTGTAAGGCAGGCGAGGCAGAGTTAGCTTTCATTAACATTCTTCAATTCTGGAGCCCATCAGGAGGTAGATAAGGTACCACCGGGTCCATCCACCTCCCAGACCACAGGAGGACAATGCCAGGAATGTTTGCAATGTGTTTCTATTTTTGTCACACCTATGTGTGGCCATCCATCTGGTCTTAATCAATCAGTCTCATCCCGGAGCTTTGCTGTTCTCCCAGCTGAAATAATACACTTCTTCAGCGAGAGCTGTGCCTCAAGGAGGGTCACTACTCACCATTCCCCAGACAAGGCATATTAACAAGGCTTACATATTTGTAAACATAGGTAAACCCAGGAGGGGTGGTTGGGAAGGAACATTTTGAAATATGAATATTTTATGAATAAACCACTGTGTTGTTTACTTAGCGATATTACACAGGAAAACTTGATGAAGTACTAGAGGTAAATTTGTTTTAGCAAAAAAAAACAACAACCTCAACCCCTCAGAAGCACTGAGACAAAGATAAATGATGAAAGACAGAATGATGCACCACCCTATTCAAGCAGAGGTAGCATATATAAAGTATGTTTTTGAAAGAGCAGAGAAGTGGGTGGTGAACACTGTAAAGTGTGCCATTTATTTATTTAGATTGCACATCAGGAGATAAAACAAATGAAAACTCTGACTTGTTAATAATTTACATTTAAGTGGAAAATTCTTACATGCTGTTAAGATACCTCCAAGACCTGACACTGCAAACGCAAATAATTTACATTCTTTGTGTGCACACAACTTCGCTTGTCTGGAAGAAGAAAAAAAAATTCAAATATGTGTTCAGGGGGCGATGAAAACCAGGAGACATTATAATTATGTTTATTAATTTCGGATGCCTCTTTTGAAGAATTCATGGAGCTGACCTTCCCCATTCATCAGGTGTTCCTGGCTGAGAATCTGCTGGGCCATACCTCCCAACCTAGGAGGTAGGAGATGCAAAGAGGGGGGATTTCTTTTCAATAAGCAGCACTATTACTTCTCCCCCGAACAGCTTATGCAAAAAGTTTTGTGGGGGAGAAAAAAAGCCCCAGAAAAAAAAAAAAAAAAAGAGGAGTGTGCATAACAATAACTACCTCTGTCCCTTCTGTTTTTGTTCTTTTCATGTCAGGGAACTTTTTAGCCGTGCTGCCCGGGTAACTGCTCTGGAAGGTTGGAATATCTCTTGTTGAAGGAGGTTTGTGATTGAGGGCCCTCTGACACAACCTTTTGTTGCTCTGAGGTGTTTGATCCTCTTTCCCTTTCTTCTAAAACCAATCCCATCCCTTTAAAAAATGGATAACCAGCACTTCTTTTACTTATTGTCAGCTTTTGGAAAGTTACTGTGGGGGGTTGTAGAAGTTTAACTAGTTAACCCCTTGCATCCTGATCGCGGGGCGCTATTAGTCCTCCTCTCTCGCCCCTTCCCTGACGGGGAATATTTCCATAGCTGTGTCAGGTATGCAAATCCTCTTTACAGGGAGCCATGTGACGGGCTGGCTCGCAGACAGTTTGCTCGCTGATCTTTCTTTCCCCTGGTGCTTGCTAAGGAAAGCCAGGTTCAGCTGGGAGCTCTGAGCATGAGCAGGGGCTGAGCACTGGTTCCCCAAATCAGGACGGTCGCTCCTCAATCGCGCTGAAATTTCAAAATGAGTCAGAATTTGAGTCAGAATTTGTAGCTGCTGATTTTCTTCTCTTTCCTTGAACTGAAACTTGTGAGAGTCACCACAGGCGTAGGCTGATCTGATACACTTTTTTCCCCCCCTCCTCTCTCTCTCTTTGAGAGCAGCTCTGAATAACAAGAATTCACAGAGAGTCGCTCTTCAAAAGTGTGCGGCCAAATCTGAAAGTAACAAAGGAAGAACACCTTAAAATGAGATGTGTAATAAGGACGTTTGCTCAGAGCCTTGAGATTAAAAATGAGACTGTTTTTTGGTTTGTTTTTTTTCAAAGGGAAGGGACACAACCCAAGCTATAGGAAAGAAAAGCAGCTTAAATGGATTATTTAACAAAAAGCAACTTCTAGCTCCTAGATAGTGACCTACATTCTGCACACAATGATGATGTTTTACGGTGGTGATAGGGTTAATAACCTAACATCATTCATGTAGTGTTTTTTGAAAATTGAATTTTACTGCTACAAAGTAAATGTAACAGCCCTCTGGAGACAATATTACAGGCACTTTATTGTTTGCTAAGCTGATGTCATCTTTCTACGGACTGACTTTAAAACAAAGGCAGAACATTTATTACAAATATCACTGTGTGAAAGGAAATCTACTGAAATATTGTTTAGAAGGTGGACTGATAAAAATGTATTAATACTTGGCTTTGATTATCTGCAAAGTTATGCCTGTGGAATGCTTTCTCGCGTGATCTCTGCTCATGAGAAATGTTCATCTTGGATATTGCACCTACTTTTATTTTAATGTTATCCATCTCTGAGCATGTGTTACTTTTAAAATGTGTTTTATAATATACTCTACAGCTCATTTATAACTCTTCGCAGTTTCTTTGTAAGAATGCAAATGAGGTTTTGATCAAAACCTAAAATATTTCCCTTCAAAGAATTTTCATGTAAACAGGGCCATGCCCTCCTTGCTGAAATCATTGCAATTCTCACGTGAATAAAACCAACGAGACTTGGCCCTCTCTTACAGTCACGCTTTGGCTCTGATCTGCCTTCTGCTGTGACCTTTCCCAGTGTCTGCAGTCCCTGCAGGCTATGGACCCATTAAGATCACTGTTTTCCCACCTGGAACCCCAGTCAGGTGCCTGCAGCACCATCTCCCAGCATGGTAAATATGCTGGAAACTGAAGATTCAGTTATGTCACTTCAAACAAGTGAAGTTATACTCCTTGGAGAATCACACTGCATGTTTCTATACACAGTATTAATGAAATGACCAGGTTTGAAAATTTTAACCTGGTTGTAGATGATTCTGAACTCTGAGTTTTATCATTCCCATGCAGCTTCTCTACGTAGGTTTCAAGCAAACAAAATACATTTGTCCCTTTTGAGAAGAGCAAACGATTCATTTGCAAATAATTTACTATCCATTAAAGCTTAAATTTCCTTTGTTTGCTCACTTGCAGAGTGAATCAATGACCATTGCAAAGTAATAAGTATGATGAGGGAAAACACATTTTCCTGTATCATGGTACCACTGTTGTGGCTTTTGCAGGTGAAGCATAAAAGGATGTGAACAGCTTTATGAGGACGGGTGTCTAAGCAACTGATTAGCTCATCTCTGTTGAAGGAAGACTTCAAGAGAAGTGTAGGAAAGAGGGACAAATTTAGAAAGTGAGTAGTGGAGTTAGCAGTAAAACTAGTAACTTAGTAGGAGTCTGTGATATTAGTATCACTTCTGCAGTCTGTGAACGTGTAATGCCCTTTGCAAAGGTGGACATCTACCTACGCTCCCCAGCAGGAATTTATATTCATAACTCCCTTGTTATATATTTAATGCTGACAGGTTGTGGCAGCTTCTATCAGTGGGATTAAAACTGGCAATCAGATGATAACAGTTTACTTTTAATATCCTCAGAGCAAAGTTTTCAGATTGCCAACAATTATCAAAGGGTGTCTTGCCTGGTTCATTAATGCTAATATTCTTAGATGTTTGAATGTGATTTTGCATGTCAAGCCAATCTTTCTGGCATACCTCTGGACATCCTTTGACTGGGGCTGTGTGGCATTTTTTGTTTGATCTTTGGGGTTGCTCAGATAAATTTAATCCTGACATAAGCAATACTCATTCTGACATCAGTAGGATTTGCTTATAGGTAGAGCAGGGACAGCAGGGTCTGTCAGAATGTTGGAAAGAAGTTCTACTATTTAAAAATATAATTAAGAGCAGACTATTAACCTTTGGCTTAACCCAGAAGTGGAGGTGTGTCTTAACATGACTGAATACAAATGTCCTTGTGTTTCTATATAAAATACCTTCCAGAGGCTTTATTCAGAAGCACAGGGTGGGTCTGACCCAGGTTCTGCAGAAGTCACCTCAAAGGTTAGGTGTCCCACAGTACCTCCTCAGTCAAGATGAGAGCCAAGGCTTGAGCTGAGCCTAAAGCTCTGAGGCCTTAGAAGAGGAGAAGGTCTCTGTGTGGAGACTGAGACCACAGCCTTATCCAACAGTTTCCATTTCTGTAAGAGTCAGAGGGGAGGGATGGAGGGCTCCTGGCTCGTATCATTCAGTGCTTCCCGATGAAAATCAGTTGACTTGCGGCTGTTGATCCCAGCTCTGGGTTTGACTCATGTTGGCCACTATTCCCAAGGTCTACAAGAGAGCTATATATAACTACAATGTATAATGGTTGCTGTTAAATGCCTCAGCTTTGCAAATAGATGCACCAGACATCTCCTTTCTGTCTCATGTACTACAATTGTTTCAATTGTTTGAAGTCGAGTGCTTGACGCCGCTGAGAAAGAAGCCTCTGTAATGTCTCCCACAGTAGATAAGGCCAGTTGTAATGAAAATAAAGGTGATTCTTTATTGAACCCTGGACACAGACGGGACTCTGTAGTTTTCTGGCTGCCTGACTGGAATAGTGCAGTCCTAATGCCACTGTGGAGAGCTCTGAGCACTGACCTGGAGCTTGTAGTCTTGAAAAAGAGCCCCAAAACACAGGGCAAATGCATGCGGAAAGGGAAAATAAGTACTTTCTTGCAGGGAGAATGTTGAAACAGCACGCCAGGTTATACAATCAGCATTTCTTCATTATTTTAGTTGTACTCTAGAATTCAGAAAACGTTTGGCCTTAAAAAAACCCATCCCAGCAGCAACAATGGCTATAATCACACATTTGAACGTAAGAATTAGTTTTATGCGGCGCAGTAGAAAAAAAAAAAAACAAAATCTTGAGAACTCTTTCAAAATAACCAGAGAAAAATAAACCATTCCTTATGTCAGTCTTGTTAGAGAGGGATTAAGAAACTGGCAATTATTTTGGCGACCTTAATTGTTGCTCTGCAGGAAAATATGTAATTAGAGCACGTTCGCAGGCCTGCACACCTGCAGCACATCCTACAGTATAATGTCAGCTTTCAGTGCTTGCTGGTGCCAGGTTCTATCACAACCAGGCACAGTGATGCTCTGAGAACATTTCGGACTCGTGTAATGTAGCTTCTGTGTATGAAAGAAGCAGGCATTTACACTGCCATACAATGGAGTGCATTACTGCAACACTGGTTTCATTCTTTCCCGACGCCTACCTTCAGCGCTGCTCTGGTTTACTCAGTTTGAGGTTTTATTGTTACGGTATAATAGTCCTGTACATTTCTGAAATTCCCTTATTATTCAGCTTATTAATACAGTACTGGCTTGATTATCAGGCTGCAGTTGTGAAGGGGAAGATTCAGCGTGCTAGCAAAGTCAGAAGCTGGGTAAATTCCTGGGATAATGAGAACAATTGTTTGACGTGTTTGAGCCCGGCTCTGTGTGCACACAGCCGCCAATGCCAACGTACATGTGTGCGTGCATGGGGTGCCCCTGCCTAAAAACAGAGTGAGAAATGCTGGAAGTCAGCTTTAATTTCTTGACAGAATGGGGGGGAAATAATCCCTCCTTGCGCTGCTCCTCGCCTTTGCCTCTTCCCTGCGTTGCTCCTCTGGAAAACTGGAAAGCGAGTTAAAATAAAGGCGCGGTGGAGGGAATAGCTGTCTTCCAGCTAAATTCAGTAATCTGGCACGCTGATAGTTAACAGACTTCTCCCCCTAAGGGAGATACACTGTATTTTGCTATCTGACATGTTGTCATATATAAAGAAATCAATTGGTAATTAAATGATGCACCTTGTGAAGATGACAAAAGGCATTTGGTTGCGAAAAGAGAACTGGGTTGTGAGGGGTTTGTAATGAAGGCCTAATGACTATTCATAAGAGATTTTCAGTCCGTTGATCCACTTGACTGGAAAGTTCTGCCCTGGAGAGTTAGTGCTGTCAGATTCTCTCACCTCAGAAAGCCGCCGCGATCGACGGTGTGGAGTATGAGCGAGAAATTATCTAGTTGTTGCTTCAGGCCTGTCTTAGGTCACATGCAGAAGGCACACATCTGGCTTCCTGTAGGTGCAACCTCGGGACATAAACTTTGACTAATTTTTAAACTATAAATATGTAAGGCTGACACTGAATAAGTTACCTTTTATTCATGTTTTCATAAATTTTCTAGTGCGTTAAAGGCTTTAGTGGAGCTCCCATTTTGGACTTCGCAGCTTCTGTTGTTCTTGCAACAATTTTGTTTTCCTCTCCCCCAACAAATGACATTTTAAGAGCTTTCTGTGGCGCAGACACTGCCCACGTTACCTCCCATCTCCTCGCCCACGACCCACGGGCCAGCCAAGATTGTCATGGTGGGGTCACCTACGGAGAGGACCTGGTAGAGATGTCAGGAGACATTACAGGGTTGCAACATAGATTTTGCCCCCTGTGGAGCTATTTCTTGGTATGCATTTCTCTGGTCACTAGCACTCAAGATAATCATACCAGACCAAGGAAAGCCTCCTCCTCTGAGATATTTCCTGATCTTTTCCATTGGAGGGATGTCCCTTGGATGAGGTTGCTTGGAGGTGACATACCAGGAGGTAGAAACCCACAGCGTCCTAGTTAAACTGAGAGTTGCACCCTAATGGCTGCGACTGCAGAGATGAGCACCTTTTGCACATCCATCTCCAACGTTGCACCCTCTTGAGTGAATAAATCTCTCTCTAGCGAGTGGTATTTTATAATTAAAACTGAAAAGGAACAAATTGATTTCAGGAAGCTATTCCAGAGCGTGTAGACGTTTCCTTATGCTGATCAAATCCAGCACAGCTCTTGGGTGAAAGCTCTGAGCTCTGTGCATGTTTGCTTTTGAAAAGTGGCCATCCACCTTATCTTATCAGGCAGCTCACCTTATCAAAGGTAAACATATTTACCACCTCGTTAAAAGTTCTTTGCAACAGCACTAGAAAGCTGTATTTGTGGACAAAAACCTGTCAAAGTCATTGTTTAAGACGGACAGGAGGACAGTTATGGTCAACTTTGGGGGTTTCAGTCTGTCAATATCGGAGCAGCAAAGTAATTCAATACATTCTGCATATTTGAGATGGCCTTATTGGTGTTTCCTTCTTGTGTATTGTGGTTACTGAATTTTGCTGATGTGTTTGCCGGAGTTGACAAGGTAGACCAAATGAATGGACAAATGCCAAAAAAACAATTATGTTTATTAATGTACATTGATTGCTTGTTTAGGGTATAAAACAAATTAAAAAATACATTAGTATTTAAACCTTCTTTTTATAGCTGGCCTAATGACTACATGTAATAGAGTGTCTAGTAAAGGACAATCTGCAGTACCTATAACTCCTGGCTTTATTGTCATATTATTTGAGTTGAGTTTAAAAGGATGGTTCCTTTATCATTTCTTTAAATGACAGTCTGTATTTTTTATCTTTTTTTTTTTCATATATATGCCTTAAGCCAACTTGTTAAGGCCGGAATTAGCTAATCTTATTTACTTTAAACCCCAATATTGACCTCAGCTGTGAGAGCATTCTGGTTTTGTGTCACCCACCCACACTTGTCTCCTATGGAAAGCATGATGGGACCCCAGCAGTGCAGGAAGATAAGTTCCCCCAAACTCACCACCTTTCTGCCACACCACTTTCCTCGAGTAAGGAGAACTCTACAGGTAGAGGGGACAAGCCCAAACCTTTGCCTGTATTTACTGCTTTTTTCCCTACTTCCACTGTCCCCTCAAGCATCCAGGAGGCACAAGGTTGCCAGGAGTGTGAGCCCTTTGAAGGAGGAGAGGAACATGCTCAGTCTTCCCCCTCTTTCCCCCAGTTCCCATGAACGTCCCCAAGACCCACCACACACCCTCCATCAAACAGCAGCATTTAAACTGGGGCTGACTGACACTCAGGAGAGGACTCTGGGTTTATGGCCCAAGAAGTTGCTAAATAATTTTACAGTATCTCTTTTAAGTTTGGGCAAGAAAGTTATAGCGCTTTAAGTTAAGGGCAACATCACTCAGTACGGCCTTAGAAGTTCTGCCAAATAGCAAAGTGAAAGCCATAAAGTAAACATGACTTAGCGACACCTGGACCTTTCAGGTTTTATAGCAATTGTTTATAATGTTGGACTGGCCTCTAAAATACGTCTGCAGAAACGGTGCCTGAGCTTTATTTTACCTAACTTGCTCACTTTTTATGTTCTACTCAGGTTCTACCCTTCATTATTTGCACTTATTTAAGGAGTCCTGCTTTCTTTCCTTGCTATTTTACTTGCCTTTTTATTCACTGGCCAAGGTGGTGACGTAGATTTAACAGCACGGTTTCCACGTTTAATGGGTGTCTCTCAGAATTCCTCAGCATTATCAGCACATGTGGCTCAGAACATGGTTAACTGGCTCCAAAATATGGTTTTGCCATTTTCTGGGTTCTCTTCTGAAAAGAAAAGCAGAGATGCTGTTGTTTCAAACAGCAGTAATTGGTTAAACTGGCTCCAAAATATAATTTTACTGTTTTCTGGGTTCCCTTCTGGAAGAAAAGCAGAGATGTCATTGTCTCAAACAGCAGCTAAGATTTAAAAAAAAAAAAAAAAGAAAAGAAAAGAAAAAAAAAACTCATTCTGAATCCACAAAACT
>VZRX01016298.1:50054-57554 GCA_013398075.1 Notiomystis cincta
TTTTTTTTTTTTTTTTTGCTTCTCTGTTGGAAACTCTTCTCATACAAAGCCCCTATAAACCTACCTCAGTGCTACCAGGCCCTATTGGAACTAATGGGGCTTGACAGTTCTTCAGTTAAAAATTATACATGAGGGTCACTTTCCCTTAAATTATCTATTGTATGCCAGCTGTTCACAACTACAATGGTCTTACTTTCTAACCATTGCCTAAAATGGTTAACTTCTCCTCAAAGCTGTCGTGACTCTCACTGCAGAGAGCTTTTAAAGCCACTACTTCAGCCTAAGCAACACCTTGATGGCACCACTAATTTCAGATAGATTTTTATCCGTTCCAGGGAATGTTGGGAGTGTTCGTTTTGCTTGTTTCGTGTCACAACACTTGAGTTATATCATAATTTCCCATTTGCTGTACAACTTTATTCTATTTTTATGCTTCTGAGTGATGCTGCTTTAAGTGCCCATGAGTGGTACTTCCGGACCATAAGCACTATCAGAGGCAACCTCAGGCAGATAAAACTCCTTGTCTTTTTGTTGGGGAGGGGAGAAAGGGTCATCGTCAAGTGCTGGGTTTTTGTTCTTCTCCTAATTTTTTTCTTTCCTTCTTGCCTATTAAAACTGAAGCTACTGCAGCTTCGTTTCATAAAGGGAGACTACTCTTAGGTCAGACTTATTTCAGAATCAAAGCCTTCATCCTCAAATGCTTCTCATTACTTGCTAAAGGCTGCAGTGGTCATTTTGGGGCTGTAATTAGAAAGCCTGACACTTTTAAAGGATGCCTGTAGAATGAAATATTCCTCAAAGTTTTTTTGGGTGGCTTTTTTTAATTTCGGTCCTGATTTGAAAACGAGAAGCAACCAACTTTCCTGGCCCCCTTGATACTTAAATAAACCTGCCACCCTTATTTCCATAGATTAATGAATAGTGGAAAATACGTGGCAAAGGTTTATTCTCATACTCCTCCCTGCCTTATCAGGGGCATTCTTTTTAATTATAAGATAAGTGTGATTTAGTGGTTATTTTTGCAACCTGGCAGAGCTACCACATCTGTAGGGCTGCTTGATTTTTAGCATCCAGTAGCTCTGACAATCCACGCTTCCCTTACCTCTGGGCAACGAAGGAGCCTCCAGCAACACAACCAGTTGCAGCCGAAACCTGGTGCAGCTGCATATGGATGCTTATCATTAATTTATTTAAAAACCCGGTCACTGATCCACAGGCTGCGGCAGCTGGACAAGATCCCATATTGGTTGCAGTTACACGTTTCTCCCGCTCCATTATGTGATCTTTCAGGGGTTGGGTGCATTAATATGCAACTGTTCTGTTTTCTTTCAGCTGGCTTGTAAACTCTTTAACCAGGCGAACAGAGTTTGCAATTGTTGCGGGGTTGAGTGGGTGGATAGGAGCCGGGGCTGCAGCCTTGTCCAGTTGTAGATAGAATAAAATTGACAATGATGCAATGGAGCTGGCATCTGGACAACTCCGTGGGATGAATGGCACTGCTCTCGCAGTCCCTCCGGTGGTTGTACGCCTTGTAATAGCTAGCGTAGGAAGGGTGGTGAAAATTGATATGCACTATTACTACGTGTATAAAACTTAACACTGGGGCCATAGCACAGGTGGGGGGTTCCTGTTTATTGATTTTTATGACTCGGTTAGAACATACGGCTAATGCTTTTATACTCCAGGAGCTCGGGGAGTGCTCACCTCAGGTAATAAACCTCTCCGTACTTTGCAGTAGTTCACGATTTACATGTGAGCTGTACGTTCCACTGTACAAAGCCACCCCTCTCCCTTCAGGAATACGAGGCTGAAAGGGAAAAGAGAGAGACTTAAAACGTTTTTATTTCGGATTTTGAAAACTACCCGTTCCTGCGATGGAAATGGTCCCTTATTCTAATTACTCATATTTCCAAGAAAATTAGTCACACAAACTTATGTTATGTGTTGTCTCAGAGGTTGAAAGCAAATTAGGTTTCCAATAAGACAGTACATCAAACAAAGTAGCATGTTCTTGATGCAGATGACTTTTTTTTTAGAATTATGGTTGGACACTTTTGGCAGACAGATTGTCTTTTACTCTATCAAAATGACAGTTTCTTTTGTAACTGCTACATTCATAATTAGAAGGAGAGAAGCAATCTGCCCAATTTAATATACTAAAAGAAGTTTAGTGTCTTGTGCTAGTAATTTCATTATTTTTAAATATGAATTAATTGTCTTAAAATAATATTGTTAGAAGTATAACTAGTAGGATTATGGAGCTAATTCTCTTCTTTTTTAAACAGAAAAATCAAAGCTCCTATTAATGCACTTCAGGCTAGATTAGGATTTTAGGTTTATATCAGGTGTTCTGTTTGAAGATTCAGGGGAACAGGCTGGAGGCGGGGGAAACGAATCCTTAATGTGAAATTCCTCTGTACAAAACCTGAGCTCTCCCAGGTTTACTGTAAGCTTGCAAAGCTTAACTCGGGGTAATGAATGAGGAGAGCTAGATGGTTTAGCAGCCTGGGAATAGAAGAAAAGGCCTTTCACCTCGGGTTCACGCAGTTTCCTCAGGGAGCTCGGTGCCAAATGGGCTGCCTCTTTATTTTTTGGGTTGTTGTGAGCAGAGTTTCACACAGTCCCTGAGCTTTCTTTGTTCCTGGTGTTGATATAATGGTTATTCTAGTGCCCAAAATCGCACAGGTTTGCAAACACAAGGTCTCCAGTTCCCATCGAAACTCACGGGTGCAAGACATAAGTCAGCAGAAAGGCCTCCAAAAAATCTGATATATACTTTGTTCAGTAACAATATTAACCTTGAAAGTTTAACTTTCTCCCATGAAATGAGATCCTGACATGGGTCGTGCTTCGGTATTGCATTAAAAGAGGGAATAACTTTTAGTTCTAAATCAGATCCTTTTTGTTGAAAATTCATATTCTCTTTTGACCTCGAAGGTGGGCACTGGCTGAAACCTGAACCCACTCAGTGGCACCCAAAGGATGTTTCTGTCCCAAAACAATGAGCTGAGGGTTTAGGGCAGGTACCTGGTGCAGGAGGCAACATCCTTGGGAAAACTTCCGTACATTTTGACACCTTAATTAGAGGATAAGGCCATCCTGCCTGGCCAGGTAGGAGTCCCACCTTTGAGGGAATTAGGGAAAAGAGAGTTTCTTTCCTCTGGTGGTAGAGAGGTGCTGGAGCACCCAGAACACCCACACTTTCCTGCAGGGGAGGCAGTGTATGGGGTGTGCTATTAATACCACTTTTAGAAAAGGAAGAATACAGAAGGTAGAAAGAAAGGGAAAATACTTCAAGGCTTGAGGTCTGAAGCCTCATTCCACATCCCTTCTTTTACCTCTTAACCACAGGCAATGCCTCTGAAGTTTGCACACTTAAAGCAACACAAATAATGCATTTTTAACAGAGATATTTTCCGTGTTGGGACATCCCCCCTCTTGCTGCTGTTCCTTTTTGCTCAGTATCAGTCAAATGCTTGCCCTCTGCCATCAGCTCCATAGGAAAACAGCTGCAGAAAGCCTTATCCCAACCAGAATAAAATTATTATGACACAGCAAACCCAAACATGACGTGTGGTTTCAACAGCCTCTTATGCCCTGCTCCGCATTTCCTTTTGGCTCTGAGGATAAGGTTGGGGACCTGCCTAATAAGAATATTTCAGCTGACCACAAGGCACATATAGATAGGAGAAACTTTGAGCAGTTTTAGGCTCAAATTCTGGTGGGAAGAAGGCTCTGGAGGTGGTGTTACTTCACATACACACACGCTGGCAGCCAGTAGTTCCTCATGTGCACAGCAACAAAAATCTATGCTGAAAGAGCATCAGTTTCAACACCAATTGGAGCATTTCTAGTGCTGCAAGGCATGAATTTTGCCCTTTTTTGCATTGATCAGGATATATTGAGTGAGACACCTGGTAGGAAAGAATAAAAAAGGGAAATAGACCATGGAAAATATGCACTCAGTGGAGGGGCAGCCGGAGGAGCACGGCTTATTTCTCGCTTCCCTTCTCAGGTGTCTGGTGGAGGAGTAGGAAATCACAGGTGAAGAGTGCTGGGGAAAATCCCACATGAGGGCATGGCTGGGTTTGACCTGCCCTCTTCTTCCTCCTCCCTCTCCTGTCCATGGCACCTCCCGTTCACTCCTGATGCCATGTGAGTGCTGGATTGGAAGCAGTTTGGCTGTGGAGGGACGGGCATCATTATTAATTTGGTGCCCCACCACCATTCCCTTGAGGAACACGAGCAATGAAGGGATCTGGGACATTCAGAAGCTCTTGTCTCTGCAAAACCCAAGAAGAACACCACGGGCATGCAGAAGGCATCTCTCCAGCCCTGGGACATTGTTCCCTGCCATGTTTTGAAGGCTAACACTAAACAATAGAGGCTTTAAAGCTGGTTAGAAAGGACAATCAGATATTTTTTCCCTAACAGAAAATGCTGGTGGTTTAGATATATGGGTCACTGCTAACTCTCCCTCTAATACTTTCTGGTCGATACATACCAAAGGGGAGAGAAGTCCGAGGCATGTCTGTCCTTGGGACGAAGCCAAATGTTCATTTCAGTAATGCTATTTACTGGGAGACATCTTGATTAACAGAGCTTAATACTATGTGAAATCATTACCAGCTATCTAGATCTAGCAATACCTATGCTTTTGGTTCTTTCTTTCTGGTTCTGGGTTTTTTTTTTAAAGTGTGGCTCCCCACAACCATCAGATCCCACTGGGCATCTTGCTCTTCCCCAGGACATCATGTCGTTGTCTATGTGCTCACATGTAGCGAAACCCAATGTGAGGGCGATTGACACTGACTCAGAGGACTGTTCTTACCTGTCTTAAAGCTGATAAATTTCTGCATGTCTCTCAGGAGTTTCACATCTGCCATCTAATTCAGGAAATAGCAAAGTAGCCCAGGTACTTTTTCATTTCTCGCTGGCACAGAGCTGCTGGGCTGGGAGTTAAGCGTCGTACTCATTTCTGTAAATTCAGAAGCCGGTGCTGGTGGTGCAGTTTTTCACACAGCTTCTTCAGTGACCCCTAACATCTGCCTAACCCTTAAGCGTACACAAACCATTTCTGACTTGGGTTAGAGGGCAGAGGGATATTTTTGCCGTGCTCTTTTGCAAAGCATGTTTGTTGTAGCTCTAGGCCAATGATTTTTTTTTCCTAAGCGTTTTTACCTAGCGGATTTATGTACTCCGAGCATCTCTCTGGTCATCTTTTTCCAGCAAACAATGCTGGATTTCCCCTCTATATTGAATGCATCTGAGGTTGGTTCTTTTATCACCCCTTTTCTTCTTGGTGTCTCAGAGTTTCGGGGTCTTCCTCCTTTGTCTCAGAAAGGAGCAGCACTGAAAGCATTTCCACCTGGATGTTTAAATTATTTAAGTTGCAGGAACCAGACCTTTTCCCTCCTGAGTAGTTGTGGGTTTTAAAGGCTAAAATTGCTTCATCATGCCAAAGTGAAAGTATGCATAAATTATTTAGTTAAACCTGAGAAAATACAGACTTTTCTCAGTGATCTTTCAAGGGCTGCCTACTTAAATTTCAGAAGAATGGGCAGGGGTTTCTCTTTCTCTCGCCTCTTTCTTTCTCTTGAAAAATATTTTAAGTACCTATTCAGCCTTTTCTGAGATAAAGCTGTGACCAAAAATTGGAGGGCTGGGTTTTGAGCAAGTTTTAGAATAGAAAGGAAAATGCTGTACAAATCCTGAGTGCCCCTACTTCATCACGGACCTATGAATACTCTCACCAGAGCAGGTAACAGGAGGTCGTGCCTGCTCCCAGTGCTAAGCAGAGGTTTGTGTCAACATTTCCACCATGGCCTCTGTTTATCAGGAGTTTATAGCTTGACTGTAAAAATACAGAGGAGAAATTTCTGGGCTTTTTTAGCTAACTTCCAAGGGGTTTTTAATTAATTTTGGAGCAGTGGTATTCTTTGTACTTGGCAATACAGAAACATCTTGTTGTGGGCTCTAAGAGTCAGGCCATGCTCTTCCTGTAGCAGGATCCGTCCCTATTTATTTTTAAGATGTAATGATGCTGGTACTAAAGTTAATGAGAAAGCTCCCTTGGCTACAGGGGAGCAGGAATGGTGTTTAAACCTTCTCCAGGCCAGCAGAAGGACCCACCAGCACGGGACCTGGTTCTGTCAACACAGCAGAGTTTACAGGACTCGTCCCCTGTGTAAAGAAACCTGATCTTTCCCCGGCTGATGTCAATATTTCTGTCACTGGCTGTGGGATCTAGATTAGGGTCAGATATAAGGATGTAAAAGAGAGGGGGAAAAACCCAACACATTTCCCTGTGAAGGCAGTTATTTATTTTACAGTGGTTTTTTTCATATAGTCTGTTTCCCTTGTAGTGTGTGGCGGTGGGAAAGGAAGGAATAAAAAACGCTCTTAGAAGAAGAAATACAGACCCTGCTCCATGGCTGAGGCTAGAGGGAACTCCACTGCAAATTGTGGGGAGTTATCAGAGGGATAAGATTGCTGCAGGATCCATTTCTTCATTTTGCAAACAATTAATTTGGCCTTGTTGAAATTGAAATTAAAAAATAACGAAAAAAGAAATCATCTGAAGGAAAGGCTGTGGCTTGAGGGAAGTGGCCGGTGGGGAGGGCAGCCAGGCCCTTGCCCTTTTGCTGGAGTCAGGGACGTGGCTGGGAGCTGGAGGGTGACAGCAGCCACCGCGGGAGGCTGAAGTGTCAGGGCTCCGACGGGGTCCATCCGCCGGTGATTCATTACGGGAGAGACGCCGACACCGGGCAGAGCAGTGACTTCACGTTTAGGGGATTGTGGCATGCCCTGCCATGAATATGTAAGTTCAGAATGAGTGTATACACCAAAATCCCTTCAGTTTTTAGTCAATGGAGCCCTTACAATCAATCAGGTAGATGATACCATATGTGCAAAACCAATAGAGATCACAAAAATACATATTTATCCAAGCTGGTCCTTCAAGCTGTTGTGGTAAGTCAGATAAATTCTGCATGTTTTCAAAACCGGAGCAGCGGCGAGCTGAAAGCTGGAAAGGATGTTAGGAGCTGGTTCCTAATATAAATTCTGCTTAGCTGCTAGAAACTCTGCCTAGTTCCTCCTACCAACTCCCATCTACTTTAATCAACAGTTTGGGGGTTTATCTCTTTCGCACTTTGAGGGGAAAAGGAGCACAGCAGAAATAAGAGGAGAAATAACTTTTGTAGCTGTGGTTCAGCGAGAGAATGGAGACAGGAGTGGGGAAATAAATTGTTAAAAATCACAGTGTGAGATGAGGAATCAGCTGTAGCTGCAAATCTCATTGCTTTGGTTTAGTTTCTGCCACAACCTGCACATTAGCATTTTCTCTCTCTGAATTATTGTGAAGATTTGTATTATATGTAATTACAATACAAAGAGGCTCTGCCAGATAAAGCTATTTGCTGAAGTACTGTTTTCAAAAAACACAGAGTCCTTTCACACTTTAACTTACACCTTTTCATTACCTGCTAATAAAAGTAC
>VZRX01016298.1:62554-64847 GCA_013398075.1 Notiomystis cincta
AAGTGGCTCAGAGGCAGTTTGGCTGAGCACAGCAAAGAGTAAATCTTGGCTTTCGGGGCCCTGAGGGTGCAGCAGAAGGAAGCTAAGTCCCATAGGTAGGTCAAGTGGAACAATGGGCAGTTTGGGACAGACCATGAAGGTCAGAGAGGGACACAGGTCCCTCCAGCTCAGCCTGCGTGGGCCACAAGGGAACAGCCACTCTCCAGTGACTTGGGTGAGGCTCGTGGTGCACCACAATGCTGGGGAGTGAATGTGGTGCTTTCTCCCTTTACCTTGAAGCCTTTTTATGGTGGTGCTTGGTGTCCCTGGCCATCATGTGACAGTAAACCCGTGCCATGGGCTTATCCCAAAGCCATTCCAAGGAACCCATAGATGGAGAACTCAGATCAGGAATCAGATCATGGGGTGCCATGTGGGGACTTTGCAGCTTCCCTGGGTGGGTCGATGTCTGTGCAGGGCACGAGTGCTGGAAAAGAACACATTATCCCCTTTTATCTCGTTGGCTGTGGATGCCTTGTATGGCTTTTCTGCAAGGCTTCCATCTGTGTGTGTAGGCAGGCCCTTGTCCCATGGCATCCAGGAGGGGACAAGCTGTCTGCTACACCTTCAGCTTCATCACTGCTTAAATTTGGGGTATCCATTTATTTTAAGTTTTTTTCTGCCCTTGTGACAGCGTGCACATGACAAAATGAACTTCTTCTCCAAAAAGAAATAGCAAATTCCAGCCAGGATACTATGAACTTATAGAGACTCCTCTGAAAATCAGGTATCCCTTTTCCCCATGTTTTAAAAGTATTTTAAGTTTTGAGTAATGCTGGCCCAAAATAATTATTTACTCTGTACAACCAGTAGTAAAAAGAACCCAGAGGGAAATTCTGGCAAAGTTATTTCTACACAGCTTCAACTGAGCCTGATTCTAGTCAAAGTTATATTGATGTAAATCATGGGCTAAGAAGGTTGATTTAAGTCAATAGTTACCCTGGCATAAAATCTGCGTTAATATAATTAAAATCAGGCCTCCTTGAAGCTGTGCATGTGTGGCAAAATTCAGACCTAAATGTTGCAGAAATGAATTAATAAATGCAAAGAAGGTTCAAAAGTTGTAAAATTAAATATACATCTGTGAAAACATCCATCCAATTACGTAGCTGCACATTTGTGGGATGCATTTTACACTTCATGTGGAATTAAACTATTAGTAAAAATCTGTCTGCAAATAGTGACACTTACTTTAAAGGATCACATGGACTTATATTGTTTCATAATGCATCTAAAATAGCAGTTCCTGAAACATCACTTCCACTTTAACAAAATGTGTTACTCTCACACTGGCTAAAACTCTATTTTCCTGAGGAAGGACTATTGAAGTATTTAGCTGGGAAGGGTTGGGTTAATACATGTAATTTCTTTTCTTTCATTGGACTTCCTTTTGCCAACTTTACCTTGTATAAATAATTTTGCCTGTGAGAGTCTTTACATGGAATGCAGATTGACTATTACTTCCTGAATAGATTTAAATTTAACACCAATTTAGTCACTGTAGTATTCCTATATTGGAAATAACAGCTTCCATAGGACTTCTACAAAGTGCCAGAAATATGATCTCATACGTGGAAACAAATTTAAATGTGTTTTCTTTTACATGTTTTCTTTTCGTATATTTTTCCCACCTATGTTTCCCTTGTTTCCCAAATTCTCTCCTGTGTTCCAGGGCTGTGAGAAATCTGGAAAATTACCCAGTGAAAAAAGCCCTAGCTTTTAATAAGAATTGCCAGTCTCACAAGCATTTTTATATTAAAACTTTTTTTTTTTTTTTCTTGAAAGCAGGGTATTTGTGCTTCCCAAAAACCAGATGCTTTTAAGATAAAACTGGGCTGTCCTGTTCATAATTTCTGAACTGAAACATGAATGAGAGGTTTGATCAGGAGTCTGGAAACCATTTATTTAGCTTGGATGTTGCAGAAGTGATTGGCTCCTGCTTTGGGAAGTGGCATTTCCCATGAGCTGCTGGGATAGCCCCGACAGCTGGGCAGGGATCACCACCAGAGAAGGGGGTTGGAGAGGACCATGGCTCCTGACTTTGTCCCCTCCTTTCCATGGGGATGTGGAGGGGCCAGGTTTTGGCTCATAGATGTCGGCTCATGGGAGGGCAGTGGGAAGTTGTCACCTCACCATCCCTGTGGCAGAGCTGAAGAAAACCATTCCTCCCACAGAGCACAAACACTGTGGAGAGGGGACTGACAGTGACAGTGACTGTCCCTGTTCTACCCCCTAATGTAAGCTTTAATTTTTT
>VZRX01016298.1:70129-82629 GCA_013398075.1 Notiomystis cincta
GGCTGCCATCCTGCTTGCTTGGCCCAACCAGAAGGGAACCAGTGCTAGGAAATCAATACAGCTCTTTTTTTTGCTCCCTCCCCACCTAGATTTCCCAGCTAAACAAACCCATGGTCAATTATGGGCAGATAAAAAGCCTTTGCTATTCAAGGCGGGAAAAAAAGTGTTTTAAGGGAAAAGAAGTGTATTTTAATGCTGATCTGCTGATCCAAGAGCAGAGCTACAAAAGGAAGAGAGCTAAAAATCCCTGGAACTTCTCTCCCTGCTTCAGAATCAGGCTGGAGAAGTTTGGTGGAGACTTTCAGCCTGGAGCTGAACCTTTGCAGGAGCTCAGTGGCCCAGTGAGGAGCAGATTTGCTCTAGCCATAGCTACACAGGAGGATTTTCATGGATTCCAAAAAACCAGCGGTGATTTTAAAGGCAAGAGTTTGCCTTTAACTCTCTGCAGGGAAAAGTGTCCCTGAGAATCAGCTGCTCAGATGCAAAATTGCTGTTGACTTGATACTGAGTTAAAGCAGAAGTGGTAATGTCTCTACCAAAAAATGGGGAGAAAGGTTATGCTGTCTGGGAACAGAGCAAATCCCCAGTGGATTAGGTCAGAGCATGAGGTGTTACAGCAAAATAACATAAATAATCTTCATGCTTGGGCCATTTGTTGCATGGTCTCTGCTTTCTCACCTCCACCCAGAGAGCTTGTAAGTTTGAAGATGCCCATGTGCTACCTTGGCCCTAAATTCTGGATGATTTTGAGGAGTTATTCTAAAATGAACTTGTGGCAAGCCTGGCCTTGACAAAGCTGCCTTGCCAGGTACGAAGCATTCGGATTTGTACTGGAAATGCAGCTCATGAGGTCAAACTATCATCAAGGATGAATTTGAATATCTTCTTTTTTAATTTTTTTCCAAGAGTGGCCTTATCTGCTCTGAACCTCTTGCATTCCACTATATCTTAATTGAAACGTAGGGTCTGTACTTTCTGCTCAGGGATTTTGATAAGTGTTTGCAGACTATGTAAACTTCTGAATAATAACTTTTACCGAGCCAGAAGGTCCCTTAAACATCTTCTGTATCACTTTGTGCAGTAATATTCTGCTCCCTGAGATAATGTGTTATCAATACTTCATAAGATAGCTTCAACTCAGGGAGGGGTAAAAGTTGTAGCTGCTTTCAAACTGTATTTTTTGGGTTTTATTTTAGGGAGTAGGCCATAGATCATGCAGCTGTCAGCAAGCAGATAATCTTGATGACTGAAATGAAATCAATGCAAGCAAAAAAGGTGCCCAACTTCTGTCTGAGGGAAAGACTTGGTTAGTAAGTTAGAGATGACAGGAACAGGGAGCAAAAGTTGCTTCTTTCATTTAAATAAAAAATAAAATGCTGTTCATTTTGGGTGTCAGCTTGAGAAAAAAAGCAATATCAAAAACCTGCCAGTCTAGGTTGAACAAAATCTTCCTTTTCCCTATTTATTTTCGACCTCTTGGCAAGCTCTGATGGGCTGGTGTGTTACTGACATACTGGTGGGGTGGCAAAAAGGGAAAGTTTGTGAGAGAACTCTTGGAAGGGGTGGAGGCCTTTTGTTTCCTGATTTATAGAAAAAAGTGATCATTTTTAAGCTATCTCCCAAGGCAGAAGTTATTTAAAGCATTCTTAGAAAACAGATGACCCTCCCCCCTGACAATTAAAAAGAGAGGAAAAAAGGGATCAGGAAAAGTTTGCTTACATTTCTGAACTGTCTTTCCAATTGTGAGAATCACAAGGAAATTTATAGACAGAACTGGAGAAATCAGCACCAAAAAGGAGAAAACTAAAATAAACAAGAGAAAAAAATTCAGTGTTATGAAAAAAGCAAATAAAAATGGAGTTTCAAGGTAGATTTCACTCTGTGATGGAAAGTAGCACCAGAAGTAGAGCTCAGGAGCCAAAGTTTTGGCTGTTTTCAGGGAAAGCTTTACTCAGGTGTGTAAACCTGAGTTACCTGGCTCCCCTGGAGCCTGGGTGCTCCAAACCATCCCATCTTCCACCCTCCTGCTCCTCCTACAGAGCCAGAGCTATGGCCTGCCTGGTGCTGTGGGAAAGCACTGAGTGCTCAGATATGTGTGAAATGTTCTGTCTCATCAGGAGAGGGGAAGGGCTGGTTTGGATGCAGGGATGTGCTTTGCAGGCCTGGGGATTTGCACAGCAAAACCTGCCTGGTATTTGCCCAAAGTTGCAAAACTCTTCACTGCAATTATTTTCCTCTCCCCCACCCCACCCTCAACCTCCCCCCCAAAAAAAAGGTCAAGCACAGCACTGGTCAGCATTTCAAAGGATGGTTTGTTTTATCAGTCCTCAATGCTCCAGTGCCTTTGGAGAAAATGTTGCTGTTGTGCTTTTAAAAAATAATAAAAGTTATGGGATCCCTTTGAATTGGGCAAATGTTGGCAGTGTTGGCAGGAGAGACACGGAGCGTTTCAAAGTTCTGGTATGAAGGAAAAGATTCTGAATAAAACAATTTTATGTGATTTTGCAGGTGGTTTGAGCTATCATTTTATATGTACGTTTGTACCACTGCTCATTGGAATGTTCATATAATACTGACCTAATTATGCATAGAAAAAAGATAAGCCATTTACTTGATTCATTTCTTCTTTTTAAATCAAGAAAGGAACAAAAAGGCTCCTATTTTCTGAAAGAAATTGTTCGCTTTTATTGCAGAAAAGTAGCAGCTTGTGCAGAACTAGAACTGTAACAATTTTATATTCCAAAGGTTTTGTGTGTATTCGGTTAGTTACAGTAATTATACCCAATAACTGACAGCCAAAATCACGTAGGAGAAAGCAAAGGCTGTTTTCTCACACAGGCCCTGCTGCAGAACATCTGCTGAGAGATTTGCATATTAATTAACCCATATTAACTCTAATTATTCTGGGAAATTATCAAATAAATTGAATTTTCTAATTTTAACCTTTCTTTTACTTGACGCGTGTCGAGGCTGAGAGGACGCACCAGGCTATCTCACCTGGGCAATGAGCAAAGGATCTTTTCTTCCCCTTTTTTTTGCCTTGCTCCCGCAGACCTGGGGCAGCCTGGGGAGCTTTTGTGTGCCTGGTGCTTTTTTGGCTCCCGCGCTCGGTCGGGTCTCGGCGCATTTGCTGCGCGACAGCACATGTGTGCGTGTGAGCACAGATGGTGGATTTATACAGGGGTGAGGAAAGGTGGTACCTCCGAACAGTTGAGCAAACCTTAAGTTGTTTTTTTTTTTTTTTTTTTTTCCCCCCCCCCTCTTTTTTTTTTTTTTTCCTCCCCCCCTCCCCAGCCTGTTGTTTAGGCCTGAGCAAATAAATGGGAGTTTAATTCAATTAGAGCCTGGCTTTAGTCAGTTGCCTCATGACAGAAATTATTCAATATTTTTTCCCCTCACATTGTTTGGTTTACACATCGCTGACTCCCTTGCTTTTGTGCTCTGTTTAGAGTGGCCGTAATGCGGTGAGCTTTTGTGTCTGCCATGTCGCCGTCCCTTTCACCGCTGTCTGGTTTTGTCAGTCCTGAGGTGCAACGATGCTATTTTGAAAACAGAAAGGTTTTAATGTATTAGGAACGGGGCCCGCGCTTGCACAGCAGCAAAATGTTGGAAACAAAGCTGGCGAGCCAGGACCGAGTGGCGGCCGCAGGGAGGATGCTCCGGGCTCGGGGGGAGGATGGAGCCCCCGGGTCCCGGCCCCCGGGGGTCCCGTGCGCCTCGCCCAGCTCCGGCAAAGTTGGCGAGAGCAGCATCCCAGAGGTACCCAAAAGCACCCCGCTGCCCAAACACCCTCAGGAACCCATTCCCTGGGAGGTTTAGCGTGAGCAACACCTCTGGAGGAAGGCTGGCAAGCCCTCATTTCCACCTTAATGGCCGTGATCTCCTCCCCCTCTCCCTGGAGCCGGGCAGGTGATGCTCGCTGGCGTTATCCCCGAGCAGGGCTGATCTCTCCCATTATTCCTGCTGATGGGCTCTCAAGTGGCGCGTTACCTGTTAGACACAGGATTTCCTGTTGACACCAGGAAACAGGAAAAAATCCCAAACCAAGCCAAACCAAGCCAAACCAACCCAGCTGGGCTGCCAAACAAATAGGCAGAAATTTTCAAGGAAATTGTGGGTCCTTTTTTTTTTTTCCTTTTCCCTAGTTTGTTGGATTTTTTTTTTTTTTTTTCTGAATGGAGAGGCTAGAGGTGCACAGTGCTTTTGTGTGGAAGTTTGGAGAATACTTTCCAGAGAAGTGTGCCTTTGGGAGGCGAGATGTGGTTACATCAGAAGAAGGTAGGGTTAACGACATCAAACTGTTTTCTCCCTGAACTTTAAAGGAGGAAAGGATTGTCCCTCCTCAGCTGAAATACTGGGTTGTTTAGGCTTCAAATTGTGGGTTAAATGCAATATGAAAAATGAGTCAGATGTGTAGCTATTAATCTTTGGGGCGGAGGAGGATAAAATGCCAGCAGATACAGAGCTTCTTAATAGAAACAGAGCGTCGTTATAAGGTTGCCTTTTTTTTTTTTACATGGTGGCATTACTCATTTTAAGTTGCAAAATGACCAGGCTGTGATTTCTGAACCTTTGAATGCAGTCCAGCTTTTATGACTTTCTACCTACTCCATGGTTTATAAAGTTGAGCAACCTTTAGTGAAGAAGGTGATAGACACAATATCTATTTATGCAAGGACACATTTCCCTTTTCTTTATGTTCTGTTTATTCAAGGTTTTGTTTCCAAGGTCTTATTACTATAAAACTTAAAGTGAGACAAGGTCTGCCCTCATGTCAGATAACAACACCAAAACAATTCTGATGGCTCAGTAGCTTATTATTTCATACTTCCAGGTCTTAAATAAATTACAGTTATTTTCACATTCCTCCTGAATATCCTTCAGGCATGATAATAAGTGCATTTTTTCTGAAAAGACTGTTAATATTTCTTTTCTTCTCACTGATTTAAAATATTTTGTTGAATTGTCATGTACAATAATAATTAGAGGGGGTCTTGCTAAATTTCTTTCAGTGTGATGCTTATATTGTTTAGCTTCTTGACATATTTTACTAATCATTGCAGAACTGTTGGCAAATAGATTGTAAATTATAGTGAAATACAGAGGTGCACCAGTAGTTTAAGCATCTTTTCTCCAGCATTCCTTTGCTACAGCCTTGCAGATCCCTCTTTTTCTGTCTTGGGTTTGTTTTTTGCCTTTTTTTTTTTTTTTTTTTTTTTTTTTTTTTTTTTTTTTTTTTTTTTTCATATGCTTATGTTATTGTGCCCAAATGGCAGATTGTGTTACTGTTTCGTTTTCTACTTTCGACACTGGCTTCCGAGCGAGGTGTTCAAAGCTGAGTTCAGTNTTTTTTTTTTTTTTTTTTTTTTTTTTTTTTTTTTTTTTTTTTTTTTTGTTCAATCATCAAAGGCAATTATTGGCTTGGGTTTTGAAGTGCAGATTATCAAGGTATTATTTCCTTAGAAGTGCAATACTGTAGATTGTGGAACGCAAGAAGACATGAGTAATTTTCTACAGAGGAGAAGGCACAAGTCTGAATGATTCAATGAATGACACACATTTAAGGTTGGGTCTTTTCTTCCTGAAACATCAGTAAAATGTTTCTCTCCTTTCTAGTTTTTTTTCTTCCATGGGTTAAACAAGGTAATCAACACTGTTAGGATTTTACTTGAGGGGAAGAAAATAATGTTTTTCTGTTTTGATTTGATTTTTTTAAAAAAAAATTTAATATGTAGTTGCAGGGTGAGTATGAAATTACAGTCGGGGAATAAACAAATCTGGGTGATTTAAGGCCTGGCTGAGTGATGTGCAGGACCAGATCCTGGTTCCACTGAAATGAAGGAGGTTGTACCAAAGTGCCAGAGAAGAAACAATTGGCATTGAAAACAAGAAGCTGTCCCAGAATGATTTCATTCTTTTCAGTGCTTCCAGTAAAATGCAGAACTCCTTAAAATGAATTTTTCTTGCATTTATTCCACCTGAACTTAAACATTAGGCCCCACAAGCCAGGCTGCTCAGGAGCATGCCACCAGTATGAAGTCTCCAGGCTCTCCTTGCTGGTGGAGAATCCCACGTTCCCAGGTTTTGCCTGGGCCCTGAGGACTTTCCCCTGAAACCTGAGGTGAAAGGAACTGGGAGCATGGTAGTGAAGTGTTTTGTTGGGAATATATCAGGTTCTGTGCCACTGGTTTCCAGTCAGTGCTGCCCACTTGCAGGAATTGCTGCTGCAGCTGAAGTTCTGCAGTGACTGGGATTTATCCTGGGCATTGAATGATCTCATCTCTGGTGTGTTCATTCATGAAGGATCTCCCCCATTCCTTTGGGTAACCAAAGTTGTACTTTTGTATTAAAAAGCAGGTTATGTGATAGTTTATAACTCCTGCTCAATGCTCCACCATTCCAAAGGATGACACTAAATCCAGGCTTACATAGCACATAATGACAACTTTGAACAATAGGTCTCATTTGAAATTCTTAAGGGATTTTAGAAAAGTTTTATTTGATTTTTTTTTTTTTTAAATACTAAGATCTTCTACCTACAACATCTGGGTAATTCTACCTTTCTCCCACCTGCCCATTCAATAGGAATTAGATATGCAGCAACTCTCTTTGCCACTGAGTTAGCAGTGGATTTGACTTCCTCTTGCTGGAGAGTGAGGGACAAGTTGACTCATTTGACAAGAACATACAAACCACTCAGCCACAACCTCTCAGCCACCATCCCAGTCTTTTTTGACCAGAACAAAAAAAAAACCTAAACAATTGCTTTCTGATCTAGACTTACTTAGTGGGAGTAAGAATTGATTTTTTTCTTTATTTCTATTTTTTATACAAAATTCGTCCTAGGTGAATGACCCCAGGACAATCTTATTTTTACCTATGAAGTCAAGTCCCTGGGGGCTCCCTTCCAAGGTATCTCCCTCATAATAAGGGAACCTGTCAGATTCTTCAATCCAAAATGGCTAGAGGAGAATTATTCTGTTAGCAATCATTTCAGTTAGCAAAAGTCAGCTCTTCCAAAGAGACAGTGGGAGAGCTGGATCCCTAAAAAATGTTCAGCTGTTGTAGCTCTACCTGAGTGTGACAGCGTTGTACAAACTGTGTTTTGGGGCCTTCATAGCAGAAGAAAAAGTTCTCATCAGGCTGATAGGTATTATGGTGGATAAATCACAATTTACTGTCTTCCAGAAACTGCCAAGCCCATGTTTCAACAGATATTATTAAATTATTCTTTGCTGGAAAAGCTGTACTATGGTATAACTAGAGAGAGGCACCAACATTTTTCTAAGGACTCTTCAAGAATGTAAGATTTTATTCCCTATGAAGTCACACACAAAAATGCATAGGCCTCAGAAAAAAACCCCCATATTTTCCTTTAGTTAAGAATCTTTTCATTCTACATAAAAGCTAAAAACAATAATGAAAATAATAAAAGTATCTTTTGGACAAAAGATAATAGACAGCAATACACAGTTCCAGTGCCTCTTTTATCTCCTCTGTCCCTCATCATCAGTCACCACAGCGAGGAAAGAGAACTATCAGACTTGGAACTGTTCTAGTCCAGTAAAAGCTTTGATTTTCTCTCCCCTGCCACAATTCCTAGGCATGCTGCATAGGAGTTATCACTGCTGCTTGCAAACAGCCAGGAAAAGGAAAGGGGATAAAATATTCACCTCCAAAGTCAACACGGAATGAAGCTATGCATCTATATTTCTCTTTCAAGGACATCATCAAAACTCATGGAGGCAAAGCCATCCACAGCAGACCACGAGGCTGTATAGATTTTAAGGTAGTAAAGCTAATATTAACTCTCAGTCTCCAAACTGCAGCCGTGGTAGCTCTTTTAACTAAAGAGAAAGTTATTTTTTTCTTCTCTGAAGAGGCTTCTTCTTCAAAGACCCTATTGATGGGAAGGTAGAAGGAAACCTGACATCATTTTGGATTCTTCCCAGCCTACCTTCAGGCGTCTCTTTCTACTGCTTCTTTCATGGAGGCACTCAAGCCTTAGTGTGACAATTTTAAAAATATGAAGCCTCTGGGCTATTATGAATTTCTGTCCCCAGAGAGAAACGCAGCACAAATCCTACAAGTGAGAAGACTCAGAGGGACTGCCTGTTTTCTGTTGTTTTGAGGTGGTCAGCTTGAGACTGAAGGTGATATTGTGGGGGGTGAGAGCCACATCAGTTTTTACAAGGGGTAACTCCTCACTTCACACAGGGAAATGAGGAAAGAGGGGCAAGGAAGCGAAAGTGAGAAAAAAGAAAGAGCGAGGTGGTGGAGGATATGCTGGCAGATGTCAATGGACAGCTTGGGTGATTCTGAGGATGACATGTGTTTTCCAGACAGAACAATGGCATCCAAACTGCTAATCAGAACACAGGGTTGGCTCTGTCTCTCTGCTGTAAATCTTGCATTCTTCTGTCTTTGCCGGAGCCAGCTTTTTCAGTTGGTCAGTGGAAAAAGTAGACTAAATTCTGCAGTTATCTGGAGACTTTTTGTTCAAGTCAGTGAAGTGGTTTAAAATTATTGTGAAAGTAAGAGGCAGGTAATTTAGTCAAAATGCAGGTATGAAAACACCAGTGATTCCTCCTGTATAACACACAAATAAATGTTGTGAACTAGGGGCTCTGCAGCCTGGTCCATTCTGTTTTCTAGTTCCCCAACACTGAGAACACAGGAACAAACACAGATTTTGCAAAATGAAAGTGATTATTTTATGCCTATTCATCAGAGACATTCTTAAATTGAAATAAGTGGCATTAAATGTAAGAGAGTCTCTCAGTAGTGCTCACAACTGTTCTTCTTCCATCTTTTGTTCTTCACTTGTCTGTCTAGTCCTGAAAAAGATTAGAGTGTTCTTATATTTTTAAACTAATCAGTAGGATAACTCTGAGAATAGTTCAGTTCTCTATGTTTAAGAAAGAGAAAAACAGAGTCTGGATGGAGAAAATGAAGTTGCACTGTTATAGAGAGAATTTTCTTCTGCAGTTTGATTACTCCTAAGATAATGTGCTTGTAATTTCTTGAGACTTAGAAGGTATGTCCCTAAGTACTTGAAAATCACTGAAATCAGATCAGGGATACAGTTAAGCAGCAACAACATCTTCTTGAACATCCTGAGCAGTAGACTCATGCCAATTCCATACTGATTTCAAGCAAAAGCTGAAGGTATATTGTCTTCCTTCAGGCTATGCTTTTGCTTCTCCTGTGAACAAGCTCTGTAATCTACCAGGAGAGAAGGCTATCTTGAAGGATAAATAAATAATCAATTATTTATGTTTCTAAAAGCATTCAGCTGTGCTCTTACTGCTGTGTAACCATTTAAAAGTATGTATTCAGCAGAGAAATTCCAGTCTGGGAATCTAGTGTATGTGATTTAACCAGCACCCTCAAGATTCACAGGAAGATGAGTCTCCTCCTGGTTGTCAGCATCCAAAACCTGCCCTCTCCCTGCAGTGCAGAGGCAGCTATAAGGATAGCAGAGGCTGGCTGACCACACAACTGCCAAAATTAATGTCTCTCAGTCAAGATATATAAACTTTGATGAATCCCATTGTCGTTAGCAGGAACAAAGAAACAAACACTTCCTGAGAAGAGAAGCCAAGAGGGAGCCAAGAGCCTCACCAATGTGCAGTGTATCTCATCTGACAGTGCAACTTTGGTAGCAGCCTCAGGACTCTGGCTGAAAATATAAATAGAAAAAAACATGAAGTCATTTGCCTACACGATACAGGAGTGCTCCTTGCTATTGAAGTTTGAAATACTATCACAGGCTCTTCTTGGAGCCTGCAGTGGGCTGGTTATCAAGGTTCAAAATGGTATCACAGTTTCCTGCTGAAGCCTGTAGTGGGTTTAACTATTTTCACTAAAGGCATATTCCAAAGGATGTGCTCTTAAAGGCAACCTGAGAGGTGAGGCACTGACCTGAGCACCAGCTTTTAGGCTTCAGGATTAAGCAACCCTTAATCTGCATTTCAAAATCCTCTATTTTTTGCACCCTTCTAATATCACATCTTCAGGACAGCTGGGGTCCTGTCTGTTGGCAAAATGTTGCCTTTCAAATCCTAAGCCTTCTTATTTGTGGAGTTTACGTGTTGAAGGTACATTCTATTAGAGTCACCATTCCCATAGCAATTACTGTTGCCTGAGAAATTTCTAAAAATGTATTTTTATTATCAATGTACCTTCCCTGAGAACAGTGTTTATTCTAGGGGGAAAAGAGTGGGTGTACCCTAAGCTTCCTGTCTCATCACTTGTATCATCCTCGTTTCTCCTAGGATGAGAGACACTCATTAGTAATAGAGCAGAGGAGATGGCAATCTCACACTCACACAAGGCAGGTGAGGCCTCCTCTGGTTAGAACCTGGAGACAACAAAAGCAAGGGAATGCAGGGGCAAAGCTATTACTTCTTACATTATATCATTTATACTTAATGTGTTCCACTGTGCTGTGAGCATTACAGGATTCTGTTATCTAAGAAAGCATAAAAAAGTACTCTCCTGTCCACATGCAGAATTTAGCCATGTGTAAGTCTCTCTGCCCTAAATCACTTGCACACACCAAGCCAGGATACATTCTCATGGCTTGGGAATGTCCAACAACCAGTTGGAAGAAAGCAGTTTCCTCTCTCCTGTTTCCATGCCTGCTGCTCCTAAGACTTATCCTGTGAGTTCTCCTCTGGTCAGCCCACTGCCCACTCCTGAGTGGGGCTGCCTGCAGTCAGGTCATAAGGAGTGTGCAATTCTTCAGCATCCAAAGAGGAGAGAGGCAAATTTTTGTCCTTCTGTGGGTACTTTCATTTTCATCTTGCTCACAGAATTATCACCACTTTTTAGCAGCCACCTACCTTTGTGTTACATAAAGAGCAGGGAGCGATGTGAGCTGACCTTCCAGCACACCTGAAGTGGCTGGGCACTCCTCAGAAGGCTGAGATGCCGTGGCTGAGGCTGTGCACAATGGGCCAGAGCAGGAGGAAACCAGCAGTTCCCATCCGGTGGCACGACCCACGCCGCCGCCTTTCCCATCCCTCCTTCTGCAGGGAGCCGTTTGCATAAATTCCTTGCAGATCAGGGAGAAAATTGATCCCCTACTTTTCAGCTCCCTTCTTTTACTGGTTGTCACAACCTTAACAGTACTTGACATCAATGGGAGTTACATTGTGGACTGGGGGCAGTGTTTGGCCCTTAAGCGTAGTTTTTGCATGTTAATACATTAGCAACTGATGTCTTATTTGTTCAGTAACTGACAGAATAATGTACAGAGAGCACATAAGTATGAAAAGGGGCTAGTTAGGTAATGTTGAGCAGAACATCTTCAAGACAACAGTGCAACCACTGTATTTCAAATGTCAGGCTAATTATTATCAACATTTAAATGTTAGCGTGGGCCATTTTTAATGGTGGAATTTTTCTTAGCAGGTACCATTTAGGGGAGAAAATGTCACATGTAGTTCTGCCATTGCATTGTTTGGAAAAAAAAGTACATGAAACAAGGAAAGCCCTCCTAGAGAAAGACAAGCAAAAAGAACATCTTGTTTGCTTAAATGTGACTGTAAAATTAATCTGTCTGATGATAGCATTTGGGATATCATTTGTTTTAAGGAGGCATAGAGAAGGTTTGCTAGAATATAACAATTTCAACTGAAAATTACTCACCAGAGATAAAGCATGTAGTTTTTCAGGAGATTCATACTTGTGCAGGTCCCAGTTGTTCTGCAGGAAGTTGAAGTCGAGCTGTGCACTCTCCGGTAACCCCTGAACTGAAAATGAAACTTGAATATGATTCAGCACAAAATGGAATGCAATGCCAATGATTCAGATGCTTCTCCTCTGGCCTGATCCATCCCTTACCATGTAAACACAGCACTAAATGGCAAACACCACTGCAGTCCAGGGCAGAACCTGGGAATAATCATGAGCAGGTTTTGCTAGTCCGACTCTTACACAGAATTATCATTAATCCCTGTGCTGATCTCAACATTTATTTCTGCTCTTTAGCTGGCTCTTTGCTGCACCTCAGAGTCAGATGTGAAATGAGTGCCTGTTTTGTGCCAGCCATCGCTGTGTTTTCCCTCCTGCCTGTGGAGCTGCAGGGACGAGTTCTCTGGGCTCTTCTCTGTGGACTTGAAGTAACTTGTTCCTGTGCTGTCTCTGTAGCTCCATCTCACACATAAGGTTTGGGTGAAGCTTGAAGTCTTGTTTGACCCAGTGGAAAGAACAGAGTGGAGTTTGGATGTGTTGTGTAGGAGGGCTTTCGTTTCTCGACACTGAGTACAACTTTATGCATCATGAGTGAGAAAATAGTAATCAGCTCGAAATGCATTAAGCATGCTTTGCCCAGTGACCCACATTTAAAGAAACTATTGTCAGTTATTATAATTTAAAAAAAAATATTTTTGTTTTCCTGTAAAGGCAGAGCTGGGTTGCTGAGGTGTGTTTGTGCTGACAGCAGTGACAACATTTAACATCTGAAAATGGGAAAGTAAAGGCTGTGGTGATAT
>VZRX01016298.1:90129-115129 GCA_013398075.1 Notiomystis cincta
AGGAGATTTTTTTACTTAATCTCAAATACTAAATTCTCTCACTTAAAAAAAAAAAAGGAAAGAGAGAGGTGGTATGTTTGTGCATGTCTTCAGATAGAGAAAGTCTGGCATTTAGAAGTTGAAAAGGCGAGAAAGAAATGCTCTGTATCATTTTTTTTTGCCTGTGAAAACCCTTTGGAGGGTTAAATCTTATCCAGGCTGCATGTGTGAATACCTGTTGCACATGAACTAACAAATTAGCAGCAAGAAACCAAGTTTGACAGGCACTGCCAGGCAGGCTGAAACATCCAGGAAAGTAAGTGCTCTCCCCAGTGATGGAGCCTCTTCTAAAAGCTATTTTTACTCACTCTGAACCCCTGGGTTTATGGAAAGTAAACCAATCCATAAAAACACATAGTAAATAATTTTACATGTATCATGCTCCTTTGCATGTGAATTAACCCAATTTATGGCCATAAAGGCAGACTTTGTCAGTGCCCAGAAGATGCAAACAAGTAGCAGGGGCAGAGGAGAGCTGCCCACAATTGAAGATTTGTCACATTTCTGCACCACTCAATATTAATTCTTGCTGTGCCTCAAATGAGGTTAAAATGATGGTGACAGCTCAGATCTGTGTGCTGATAGATGGAGAGGGAGATACAAGAAGTTCTTACATCTTCCTTCTGTATTTGCATTTTCTTCCAGGTATAGGTCTCACAGTGTCTGTTAACTGATTATTTCTTTTAAATAAGTAGGGGAAAAAAAGAGGAAAAAAAAATCCCTTTTTCTCACCCGACTGCTTATTAGGTTTGATATTGGGGAAAGCCCTTCGTTTACTCCGAACAAATAGTTCTGTTTTCCACCAGTGGCTGTCATGTTTAAAGTAAATAAGTTCTCTCCCCTCCAGCACTGCTGAACTCATTCACTTCCCAGCACAAAGCCATTGTGTAGAGGTCCACAACAGCCCTTTTCTCTCCTTGCCGAGCGGGATCTTCCCCGGCACCGCAGTGTGCTGCCCAGCTTTGTGAGCCATTCACTGCCCTGCCAGTGCTAAAAGTGTGCATGCTTTATTTCACAGAGGAAATGAAGGAAGATTATGACACTATGGGGCCTGAAGCCACGATTCAGACCGCTGGAAACAATGGTACAGGTAAGGCCTTGCATGGTGTGAGCATCACTTTGCTCTGGGCTCACGTAGAACTAGCTGTGCATGAAGAGTGAGAGTGACAAAATTTCTTGTTTTCAGGTAAAAAATTGGGAAATACTGATGTAATTCTCCTGGTTTTTAATTTCTCCTCCCCCAGCTTGATCATGAGAGTGCAGAGATCAATTCAAGCAGTGAAGAGTCCTTGCTACCCCTCCTGTGTCCCACAATATTTTAGCCCCAACTCTTTGTAGCTGCATCCTTGGGAGATAATAGTTCTCAGCAGTGTGAGGAGATGTTTTCCCAGCCAGGGGGAACCTTGGATAGTTTCAAGGAGCTGGGCCAAGATACAGTAGCCTTTTAATGAGAGACACTATAGGAAGATCTGGATTATGAGGATGGGGTGCACCCTCCTTGGCAGCCCCAATTCAGGGGGTGCACAGAGTGAGCTACTGCAGAGACTGAAAATATCTTTTCAGCAAGACACACATAAACCCCTTACATGGATACACAGACACACACACTTTAAATGCATATTTATGAGATTATAATGTTTCTGCTAATCTTTTTTTTTCTACTTTTCACATCTCTTTCTTTCTCCTTTTCTTAGAAATCAATACATTTGGTGGCACAAGAAGTGTGACAGAGATATTTAGCAGGCATCACCTCTGAGCCATCTCTCTTTTTCTGTAGCAGAGCAAACCAGCAAAAGGTTTCTGTTGCTATTTTCTAATCTAAATGAATTTGGGGGTTTACCATGTTCTTTCCAAAGGCCCCACTCCTGAACAGCTGAATGCCATACGTCACCTGGTGTTTCTTCTGGATTTTGTCACAATTTGAGATGTGGCAGATAGATTTACCCAGCTAAAAGGAAGAGTCTTCTGGTATAAGTACATTTCTTTGCATTCCATTATGAAATTTAGTTCGTAGGTAATAGTCTCCACAAATATTACTGTAAAAGGTGGTACCAAAATCTCACAAGGATTTTATTACTCACACTTTCCTAATGTTGGTAACACCCACATAAAACCCCAGTGCTCTTATTAAGCAATGCAAGAAATTTACTTTATCATTCTTGAGGGGGAAAATAATAGGAAAATAAAACCGTGTCACTGCTTTTTCATCCATTAGATTTATTATGCATGAAAGGAGGGTGGCACCGAGGCACAGTTCATCATTACATTTGTAATGATGTTGTTGTGCAGAACTGGCTACATATGTATCTCAAAAGCTTATTTTATTTCCAAGAGACAGCAATAAAGTGAACAAACTGTGCTTAGCACTTGGAGAAACAGGATTTTAAAAGAAATCTTATTCAGAAATAAGGCTTGATGGTTATCTGAATTACCATTACCAGAGCCTTTGAGGTCCCCTATCAGTCTGTGTGACTTCCTTTGCACATATTTTCCTTACCATAACAGACCTTGACTCTTTCATGCTTGCAATGTGGTCTGCTTGAAGGGGAAGACTTCATGTCCTCTTAGTCCTTTCCCTTCCAGGATGTGATGGCCTCATCTTCCAGCTCATCACCAGCCTCGTGAAACCTCTCAGGGGTTTGGGTGCCATCGAGCCTCAGCACAGCCCCTCTGCTAACCCTGACTGGGGTCCATGGGTGTCCTGCCTCTCCTGGAACCAGTTTTTCATGCTAAAAATAAGGGTTATCCCTACCCAGCTTGACTCACTGCAAACTCTTGGCTTAAGGAGTGCTTTGCATTTAGGTGGTCTGCTTTTAAAATGCAAGAGCTTCTCTGGGTGTTGCTCCTAAAAATTCCTTCCCCAAATGTCCTGTGCAAGTCCCAGGCCCCTCTTTACTCCAGCTGCAATGGGAGGCTTGCTCAAATAACCATCACAAGTTGCCCAGTGCTCTGATAGTGTTTAATTCAAGTCTTCTGTCACTGAGGTGTTCAGAGCCTCTTTCAGTGGAGGTTGATGCCTTGTCAGGCTGGGTAGAATGTGTTTCTTTAGCTGCTGCTATCTCCATAGACTCTTAAGAGAAATGTCAGATTACTTAGGCATAATAAATACTCTGATAAATTAAATGCTCATGACAATCTTTTCACCTTGAGTGGGAGATGCCAGGTGACTATGAGGACCTGTAGTATCCTTTATGCAGAGTAAAAGCTCTCCTTTGTGCTCAATGAGATGCCTCAACCATTATTTGACAAAGAAAAGGAAGAAATCAGTCCCTGAGCTGATGGAGATCCTTCCTGGATAGTCTGGGAAATGGTCAAAGTTTTCTTCTTCAAGGCTTTGGGCCTGTCTTGAGTGTTTGGCCTCAATTTTTCCTTACAGGTTCTAGGGGATTTAGTGCTGATGTTCAATAAAGTAGCTGAGGTGAGGCTGAGACTCGGCACAATGAAAAATCTTGTATCAGTGACTCCCTCTTCAGCAAAAGCCATTCAACAGTGACATTCTGGTCTCCTGAAGCCATTTAGGGCATCCTATAGATGAATATGGGCTCTTCCAGATGGTCCAAGAAGGTCTCTCTCATTCAATATGTGTCTTCTCCTCTTGGCACCAGATCTCACAGTGCTCCATGACCTGGGCTGGACATAGAGGCAGAGATACATTTTCAGGCTCACTCACATCCAACCAGAAAGTTTCTGAGGTGCATGCAATATCTGTGGTGCACTTTTAGCATCAAATTCTCTGCAGAATGTCATTAGCAGAGGAAGAAAACTAAAAGAAAAGGTCTCCACAATTAAATTATTTGCTCTTGTCAGAGTGGCCACTTCCCAGTGGTACTTAAAGAGAAATCTTAGTATCCATACATTAATCAGCTGCATTTTTATAATGAGCCTTGGAGGCATCATAGTGAAAAAGCAGAAGTGACCATTAGGGTGAAAATTTAAGATTTTGGTCTTGCTAAATGAATTTGTAAATATTTCTGAGGATTTCTGCAATGGGAACTTGAAAAAGTGATGTTTAGCAGAAGAGGTTTTTAAAACGTGAATGAAGAAAATCTTATGGTTTATTTTATTCTACCTTTTATGGTTATTGCAACTGGGATGCTTGCAGAGAACAGATTAACAAGATCCCTGTAAACAAACAGAAAACTTTTCCTGGTTTCGATTAGTAACATCTGACAAAATTCAAGTAAAGATTTCTTAACATAATTTAAAGAAGGGAAAGAAAAACTTTCAGGGGGAGGAAAACAGAAGCAAAACTTGGCAGGTTGGAGGACAGGCCGTTTTCAGGCTGTAATCTGTGTGTACCAATGGGGGCCTCTCACTTCCTGGCTAATGAAGGCTGTGGTTTTATTAGCTTTGTTTGAGATTAAGGGCAGCTATCACCATCTCGCAGGACGAGTTCCCACACAAAATAACTAGTCTCCCAAGATCCTTGGACCTCTCTCCCACTTTATCTTGAAAGGTCCTAAATGCCTCCAAAGATAGCTTCCTTTAAAGTGTTTTATTTTTATGTGACACAACCACATCAGCTTTTGGAGTTGAAAATATTTCTGCTCTCCAGGCTCCAATAATTAATTAAAAAAAGACTTATTTGGTGAGGTCACCCACCATAGATCTCACTGAAATTCTTGCTTTGCAGGAGGGATGTGCAACGTGTGTGCAGTGTCAGCCCACAAGAAGTCTGGGAACATGGCTTTGTGCATGGAAAATAAATCAGGGCATGGAGGGGGGAAGCAAGTCTTCCTCCCAGAAGTTGAGAGAGAAACCTAATGGTTGTCAGATGGGTCTTTTTAGTCCCACTGGGGTGAGCTTCCAGCCATGTCTGAATTGTCAGTAATGTCGTGGTGAGAAACCAGACCCACACGGTCACTCTTCGCTATTTGTGTTAATCTGCAGTGTTGCAGCACTGTTGTATTGTTTCAGTGAAGGATCTATCAGCTTTCCCACTAAATCCCCTTGTTTTTAGGGGTTTATAATGGAGACATAAACATTTGCTTTAGCTCCTGGATTGCATGCACAGACATAGAAGCTAAATAATCCTGAGAATTAGGAAGCCAAGGCCGGTAATATCGCAGCAGTCCTCCACAGCCTGTTGGATCAGCCTCCTGATAGATTTGGGGGCAGGAAGGAAGAACCTCATTTGGGTTTGAGTTTGGGATGGAAGCTCCTCATCTTAACTCAAGCCTTTCTTGGTGGCTTGAATCCTCATCCTATAAATGCAGTTACAAATTCCAAACCCTCTAGGTTTGCCTGGAGGAAGAGAAGGACACATGCAACTATCCTATGGAGCCATTCCATTTCTCCTGTCTGGAGAAAAACTCCCTCCCCTTTGCTTCACAGGTAGCACTTATTGGCTCATGGCCTAGATTTGGCAAAAATAAACTTGTTTTCCTTGGATCTATTGCTAAGACAACAGAAGGAATGGAGATGGGGTAGTGTTAAATTAGAGGGTGGATGATCTTGTAACACTTGGAAGATCTAGGCATAACAGGGGAGTGAAAAGTTAGATTTACAGCATAAAAAGTAAATCCTCAGCTTTTTTTTCCTTATAAAAACAAAAAGTCCTACACCTACTCTGATGCTCTCATGCATAAGGTGTACTCAGTAACCACCATTTTGTTATATTTCTCTCCCAGAACAAAATGGAGGTAAAGTACTCCATCTTCTTCTCCACCCTCACACTCCCCTTCTCTAGAATCTGCTTTATTTTGGTGTTGAAAGAGGAGAATTGTTTCTCATGCTAATAACAAATGTTAACTGGAGCTGCAGAAGGACCAAGAGGAACTCTGTGGTGGTGTAGCCATTCCCTACAAAACCACTGTGATAGGAGCAGAAGTTTCCTTCCAAAACCAGGGTCCCGTGCCTTGTGCCATTTGGTCACTGTCACTAAAATACTGCAGAACAGTTGAGAAGCTGCTCAGCTCATATGAAAAATAGGGCATATTTGTCTCAGCCAGAGGATTTGATTTTATCGGCTAAAGGGATGAGGTTTACAGAGACGGATATCTACTTTTATCGATGACGCCGAGATCAGCCCTTCAAATCAGGCGCTGCAGGCTCCCAGTTGTGCCCCAGTCAGAGGTCACGTCTCGTTTTCACTGCCAGCACCACTGCCTTGCTTTTTCGTAGGAAACTGAGGCAAAGCATTTACCTGTTTCTAGACACCAAGGAGCTGGTTTGTCCCTCATTTCCAGTGGTTACAAGCCATAACCCCTCTTTGATTTCCATGTGTTTACTCCATGTTGCTCCCTGGCACCACTGACAGCAGAATTGTGCTGCTTAGTATCTTACTTTTACATGAACTCCAGAATAGTTTATGGTGTTTCCTCATTTTCTTATTTCACCTCAGCAGAAATACATTAAAAATTTAATCAATCATAAGCTGTTCTTTTAATTTATGGTCAGGTAAAAACAAGTATCTTTAGTTCCCTGCCACCAACTGTGTCTTTCAAGACTTGTTAATAAACAAAGAAACACAATTTAGAAGAAGAAAATGATAATCTCCTTTTTTTTTTTCTTTTCCAGTATAATTATATTATTATTTGTCTCTAACATCCCAGAGTTTTAAGGTCTTTCCTGTAAGCAGTGTTAATCCATGGAAGAGAAAAGCACATTTTCAGTAACAGGATGCTTTGTGGCTGAGCATGTATTATGTTTCATGGACGTTGCATGGATAATAAAAACCTGAGGTTACATTTAAAGAAAAGAAGGAAAACTCTTGCATGGACTGTCAAAGTGGTTTTGGGCTTGGTGACCCTGTTATGGTCTAAACCATGTGGTTCTATTGCAGAAATCATGAAGCAATAAGTTTTTAAAACAACCTGATCTCTCATTATAAGTTAATTTTTCAGGGAGGAAAGAAAAAGGGGGAAGATGTGAGCAATTTTTTTCTTGTGCCTGAAAAAGAGCAGCCTGAGGCAGGACCTGCCTCAGAAAAGTTTGGTCTTTTACTACCTGCAAATACCATCTCCCACATGGGGACTGTCTCGGGGTCTGTGGGATCCAGGGGCAGCTGAGCTCAGTCCTGTAGGTTGAGCTGTGCTCATGCCAAAAGCTGTGGGACCCCAGGAGCCCTGTGAAGGTTGTTCAGGTTCCAGCAATGAAAGATTACCTGCATTACCCAAGCCTCATAAACTTCTCCTGCTGCCCTGTAGAGCCCCGTGTTCTTGTTAATTTAACTGCTCGCCCTTACTTCCATCCACACTGGTGGAAAGCCCACATTAATTTTATTGGGAGCTGGAGCAAGGCCGATGAGAGCAAGGATCCAGCTGCAGCCCCAGCCTCGTAGCTTCAGTGCATCTGCTCAACCTGTAACGCTGCTTACCGGCCCAAGCTCTCTGGGACAATGCACTCAACCACCCTTTCTTTTTCCTTCTCTCATTTTAGTGAAGAACGCAAATTGCACGTCGGACTTTGAGGATTACTTTGCCAAAAGGAAACTGGAGGAAGGAGATGGGCATGCAGTCAGCATAGCAGAGTACCTGCAGCGCAGCGACACAGCCATTATTTACCCTGAAGCCCCTGAGGAACTGTCTCGCCTTGGCACTCCAGAGGCCAATGGGCAAGAAGAAAATGGTGAGGCTGTAATTCATTTTTAGCCAGTATCCTGACCTCGTGCAGCTGTTGCAATTATAAATGCACTGCATGCCTGGGTGTTTACCTTAAAAATTGAAGAACAGCTGCAGCGGCATGGAATTTCATGAGCAAAGATTGGGGCTGTAATTTCAGTGTATTGTGATTTTTTAGTCAGCACATTTGTATTATTTGGTGGGTGAACAGAAGAGCTGAATTTAAACAGGAGAAAGGCTGGTGCTCTACTTGGGAGTTGGAGAAGTTTTAATAGAGTTTTAATGCAACAAAAGACAGGGTAGCCAGCCTATTGCTCTCCAATGCCTTGATAAATAATTGGAGAAGAGTCAGTAGGAAGGGTTCGGTCAATGGCATAAGTAACATAATGAGCTGGGGCTGGAATGCAAATTGCCAATTGATCAGGAAAAGTATTTCTTAGTTTTGCAGCCAGCCAGGTCTGCGGGAGGAGTGATGCCCATAATTAATTTCCCGGCGGGGTCCAGAGCGGGCCCTGCGAGTCTGCCGTGGGCGTGCGCGGGTGCCGGTGCCTCCCGCCACCGGTTGGAAGCGCCGTCCCTCCCTCCCGGGCAGCAGATTGCGGCGATTCCTCTCATACCATCCCGGGCAATCAGCCCATGAGCTGCCATTGATTTGCTGACCTTTTGGCCTGCCTCTCTTTCCCCCCCCATCCCGGGGCGCAGACCTGCCACCTGGAACTCCAGATGCCTTCGCCCAACTGCTGACCTGCCCCTACTGCGACCGGGGCTACAAGCGCCTGACGTCCCTCAAGGAGCACATCAAGTACCGCCACGAGAAGAACGAGGAGAACTTCTCGTGCCCTCTCTGTAACTACACGTTTGCCTACCGCACCCAGCTCGAGCGGCATATGGTGACACACAAGCCAGGGACAGATCAGGTGGGGGGCTGGTTTTAAGTGATTTCTTTCTGTAATAACCCCTTAGAGAAACGATATTGCTTTGATTGGCAATCATTATTAATTTTTCATGGCATTTTGAAGATGCAGATCTTTTAATGGTAATAGCTTTAATTGAGGTCTAAATGATTTTTTGATGGTCTCTTCTAATATGATTTAATAGTCTTATGTTCACGATCGAATGAGTGTGTTAATTTCTAATTTAGAAATTTTATTTGCACTTTAACTTGACTTTAGTTTCGTTTTTATGTTCCTCAAAAAGTGAATGAAACTGTAGCATTTTAATTATACATTATTAAACATCTCAGCAATTTTAATTCCATTTTTCACCTAGTTTTACTTTGCAGTGTTGCAAATAGGAGCTCCAAGACATACTAAAAGATCCGCTAATATTTTTTCATTACTTTTTGAGTAACCTTTTCAATCACATGAAATTATGCGTATTTTGTATAATCGTTTGTTAGACATAATTACACATTTTGAGAAGAACTCTTCCGACAGTACATATAGGCTATCATTTGTGATTGTGCCACTGGAATTGGGCATTGCTCTCATTTGTATAGCCCGGCAGCGTATCTGCAATAAATCAAAGCCGTTTTTTCCTCGATGGGGTACATGTAATATTATATCAGTGCCGCATTTAAGGAAATGCTGTGTGTCTCAAACAGGTGACTGAGCTTCCCTAGTGCTCCTAGATGGGCTGGCGATAGACCTGCACCACAAAATTCTTTACACACCAGCAGAAAAACCTGCTCCTTGCTGGAGAATTACTTCTGAAAACCCATCTAAAGGAGGGCTGTAATGGAAACGCAAATGGCGTGGTTAAAAGTTGAATAAATAGATATGTGCATTGTGTCAAATTATAAAGGCTTTATGCTGTATTTATTTTTCTTAAAAACCTGAAAATCACAATCAGCTGGATTTCTCTTGGTAGGTTTTTCTCAGCAGAAGGTAAATTCAGTTAGGCAAACACACATCTTCCTAATCACGCGATTTTTGCAATTAGCATTTTTAAGAGAACCGTATCTTTTGCTTGATCTTAAATCAATATAAATTACTCCAGAGCGCTTTCTCCTATTCTTTCCTTCCCATGGCTTTTCCAGTAGACAAACACATTTTTCCATGTATATTTTTCCTAACCTGATCCACTGTAAGGTTCTTCCTTTTGCCTCATATCATTAAAAACACCAGGGGAGGGAACAAAACCCGCCTGGATATTTATCCAACGTAACCGCCTGAAATTTCACATGCGAGAGCGCGCTGGTACTGGCGCATTATGAATGGTAGCTTTGGTGTTGAAAAGTCCCCTCATTTGCTCATGGCATTTACAATTAGTAAATTAAAATGATTGTATCATATTAACAGTGGCACAACTAAAGTTTATAGTAGTCCTCGGAGGGCGATGGGGGGAGACAAAACAGCTGTTGCTGTTTGTTTATGCAACTCAGCAACATATGAGCGCGGGTCCCTCAATGGCGCGCGGCGGGCTGGGCTCTGCTTGATCTTTGAAGGTTGCTGCTGTTTGAACAAACCTCCCTGTGTCCCATGTAACACCATCTGTCTCGCCAGGAATGTGGGAAGAGGCAGCACACCCTCGCAGTTGTCATACCGTTTCGGCTCTGCCTTTTTTTATTTTTTTTCCTCTTCTTTTTTTTCTTCCCCCCTTTTTTTCCCCCCTCCCTGCTCCTGCAAAAGGCTTTTGTGTCGTGGTTGCCTGCAAAAGGCTGACCTCCTACCTTGAGCATCCAGAGTGGTTGGCTGCATGATTATCAATTATTTTTTAATTAATTTTTTTTTCACTCCAAATTCAAAGTCATGGGGCTTTCCTTGCTTGTTGCAAAAAGGTCAGCTGCCTTTGATTATATCTTTACACCACTTTTAACTTTCAACTTTCCCTCGCCCCTCAGAAGAGCACCAGGGGAAAACATGGCACGAAAGGTAGCTCAAGTCTTTCCTGCTGCTCTGTGATTTTAAAAAACATTTCCAGCAGCAGCTTATGCTGAAGATGCAGTCTCTCCTGCTTGATAATGAATTAAATCTTACACGAAATGCCACTAACGACAGTGTTTCTCTCTTTCCTCCACATGCAGTAAACAGAATTTTTAAACAAGCTGAGTCACACATGTTCAGAATCTGCTAGGAATATTAAGAGCCACAAATCTTCTTATAAAACTGTTTCTCTCATCGTAAGATACCTTAAAGCAACACATTTCTGATGAGAGACTTAGGAAATAATTCTAAAGCAAATATCGAATGCTCATGTGAAAGTACTTTCTCATTTGTTTCGGTTTACTGCCAACATTTTGATTTTTATTGCAACACTGATGAGACAAATAAATGTACATGCAGACCTTTTGGTCCGCTTGACGAATTCAGAGCCACATTAATTTAATTTTTGTTTTTTAAGCTTGAAATTCATGGTTTCTCTTGCATAAAATTCATGTTGGTCTCTCTTTTTTTTTTCTTCTTTTCCTCCCAGCACCAAATGCTGACCCAAGGAGCAGGCAACCGCAAGTTCAAATGCACTGAGTGTGGCAAGGCCTTCAAATATAAACACCATCTGAAGGAACACCTGCGAATTCACAGTGGTGAGTAGCGGAGGTGCTGGTGTGCTCATTTGCATTTTGTTTAATTAGCTGAGTTTTAAAGACTGCTTAAAATTTACACAGTTCTGCTTCTGGCTTCTCGGAGCTACTAAGGTATTTCATAAGTGATATCTGAGTCATCCTCATTTATCATGCTGTTAATACCATGGTCTCGCTGAAAGATTTGGAAATAGTAAAGCTTCCTGCAAATAATATAGATTGTTTGGCAGTTTAAGTTCAGAAGTGTTCATTCATCGCTGTGCAGCAGGAACCTGTAGAGTCCATTATATTTTCCAAAATAAAAAGTCCCCCTGAGTGAAATACAACTCATATTCTCAGATAACGAGTAACTGCCAAACGTCTCAGATTGAATGACTTGGGCATTTTGGCTCTCCTACTTGATGCAGAATGCAGCACACAAAATGTCACCAGGCTCTGCCCAGGCACAAAATGACGTGGAGGTTCTAACATCAGGACTCAGTTTCTCGTACTGGTGCTCAGATCCAGTGAAAATTCCGTTTCTGAGGAGGAAAAAAAAGGGGAGACCAAATTTGATCTGTCTTGATTTGATTTGACCCCCTTCCCCACAGGGTACTTACCTGTGACTTGCACTGCTCAGTCTGGAGCCAATCTCACACTTTGATGGCTGTTGTCACCTGGAGACCCTGGGTCCAAACTGACCTCAAAATCTGTAGGAAGCGGACAGAAAGCAGTGGTGGTGTGTGGCTATGTTCATAGAATTAATACTTCCCTCACTATTAATCACTGGATACACAGGCAATCAGTTAGATATCGAATGCAATATCTTGCAATTATAGCAGCGAGAATGATAATTAACATTTGGTTTTAATTATCATTTTAGGTGAAAAACCATATGAGTGTCCAAACTGCAAGAAACGTTTCTCCCATTCTGGCTCCTACAGTTCGCACATCAGCAGCAAGAAGTGTATTGGTTTAATCTCTGTAAATGGCAGAATGAGAAACAATATCAAGACGGGTTCTTCTCCTAATTCTGTATCTTCCTCTCCTACTAATTCAGCCATCACACAGCTGAGAAACAAGCTGGAGAATGGCAAACCACTTAGTATGTCTGAGCAAACAGGCCTACTGAAAATTAAAACAGAACCACTAGATTTCAATGAGTACAAGGTTCTTATGGCCTCACATGGGTTTAGTGCAACTAGTCCTTTTATGAATGGTGGACTTGGAGCAACCAGCCCCTTAGGAGTTCACGCGTCTGCTCAAAGTCCAATGCAGCACTTAGGTGTAGGGATGGAAGCACCGTTGCTCGGGTTTCCTGCGGTAGGCAGCAATTTAAGCGAGGTGCAGAAGGTCCTACAGATTGTGGACAACACGGTTTCCAGGCAGAAAATGGACTGCAAGGCTGAAGAGATCTCCAAGTTGAAGGTTTACCATATGAAGGATTCATGCTCTCAAGCCGAGGAACAAGGAGTTACCTCCCCCAGTATTCCCCCCGTGGGTCTTCCAGTAGTAAGTCATAATGGTGCCACTAAAAGTATTATTGACTATACATTAGAGAAAGTCAATGAAGCCAAAGCTTGCCTCCAGAGCTTGACCACAGACTCGAGGAGGCAGCTCAATAACATTAAAAAAGAGAAGCTGCGAACCCTAATAGACCTGGTAACTGAAGACAAGATGATAGAGAACCACAACGTATCCACTCCATTTTCATGCCAGTTCTGTAAAGAAAGCTTTCCTGGTCCCATTCCGTTGCATCAGCATGAGCGTTACCTGTGTAAAATGAACGAAGAAATCAAGGCAGTCCTTCAGCCTCACGAGAACATGGTTCCCAACAAACCTGGAGTGTTTGATAAGCAAACCCTCTTGCTGTCATCTGTACTTTCTGAGAAAGGAATGACTAGCCCCATCAACCCATACAAGGACCACATGTCTGTACTTAAAGCATATTATGCTATGAATATGGAACCCAACTCTGATGAACTACTGAAAATTTCCATTGCTGTTGGCCTTCCTCAGGAATTTGTGAAGGAATGGTTTGAACAAAGAAAAGTCTACCAGTATTCGAGTTCCAGGTCACCATCACTGGAAAGGGCCAGTGCCAAGGTGGCGCTGGCTGCCACCAACAACACTCCCACTAAAGACTCTTTGTCAGCCAGATCTCCCATAAAGCCTGTGGACTCTATAACTTCACCATCTATAGCTGAACTCCATAACAGTGTTACTAATTGTGATACTCCTCTCAGGCTAACAAAACCTCCTCATTTTACCAATATTAAGCCAGTTGATAAATTGGACCACTCTAGGAGCAATACTCCTTCTCCTTTAAATCTTTCTTCCACATCTTCTAAAAACTCCCACAGTAGTTCTTACACTCCAAACAGTTTCTCTTCTGAGGAGCTTCAGGCTGAGCCATTGGACTTGTCTTTACCAAAACAAATGAAGGAACCCAAAAGTATTATAGCCACAAAGAACAAAACAAAATCTAATAGTGTAAATTTAGAACACAACAGTGTTTCTTCGTCATCTGAAAACTCAGATGAGCCGCTGAACTTGACTTTTATCAAGAAGGAGTTTTCTAATTCAAATAATCTGGATAAAAGCACTAACCCAGTATTTGGTATGAACCCATTTAGTGCCAAACCTTTATACACAACACTTCCACCACAGAGCGCATTTCCTCCAGCCACTTTTATGCCACCAGTCCAGACCAGTATTCCTGGGCTGCGACCATACCCAGGACTAGATCAGATGAGCTTCCTACCACATATGGCCTATACCTACCCAACTGGAGCAGCTACTTTTGCCGATATGCAGCAAAGGAGAAAGTACCAGCGGAAACAAGGATTTCAGGTAAATTGTTTCAACTCTTTTTTTCCTTTGAAAGGCTAGAATTTAGTGTTTTATGATATGTCCTCTTACAGAAGAAGAAGCCCAAAACTATAATCAACATTTCCAACAGAATTAGCAGAGTTTATTTAAGTCTGAACTTGGAAAGATGTGGTGTAGTAGGAAAATAAACTGCAGTTAACTTAAAAGTACCTCTACTTGGAACCAGAAGCAGTACCCATTACTTTGAACAGGCCTAATGACCTTTATTCTGTCAGGAGTTCAGCTGTTTCTCATTAGATTTGTATAGTAATATAATAATAATAATAATAATAATAATAATAATAATAATAATAATAATAATAATAATAATAATAATAATAATAGTGCTGTCCATGAAAAATCATATCCTAGAGGAAAAAAAAGAGGAAACTTTGTAGGGAAATTTATCTTTTCAGGGCATAACTACATTTCACCACGGAGAAAAGGAGCAGTGGGACACCCCTTTGGAGTCACCTCCACACTCGGACATCAAGTTGTATCCCTTTAAGCAGATGCTCATACAGCCTCATAGGCACTGTAACCCACTGAAAGCCTTCAGAGCTTCCTTCTCCATATTTTTGGTGGATTGTTGACCCACCATTCATGGGAAATTTGTCCTCTCTTCTCATATATGTCCGGGCGATGAGAAATGTTGACCCATAGCCCCTTACTCTGGGCCGCCTACTGCTCTTCCCAGACTTCTAGTCCTCTAATCCTGGCAGTCATGTAGAACAGCTTTGAAAAAAACCCAGAGATTAAATGAAATTATTTTGAGAGGTAGCAGCCAGGGCCCTTAATCACAGGCAAAGTCTTTCCCTGGTCACATAATCTGGGTCAGCACTTCTTCGTGCCCGGGTACGACCTGTAATCCTTCCCTCAGCTCGTCCCAAAGTCAGTGCAGGTGTGACAAAGGATTTTGTCCCTTGCATGCCTGCAGTGAAGAGCAGCTCCACAGAAGTCTTGTACTTTTATAGCCTCTTGCTGGGTGTATTCAGATATAATGTACAGAGTTTAGTTAAATGAGATTAACTGATTATAGATTAATAATTTTTTCTTACATTTGCGCCTGTTCCCCCATGTCCTATTACCATCTATTAGTAATTTTACTGTCTAGTAAATGTTTTATAGTTTCAAATGTGAAAATCAGGTATGGTTTTACATTACAGACTGTAATCCCTCTTTGCACAATAGGAGCATAAATAGCACTGCACCTCCATAACAGCTGTTCCACTATTCCAATTTACAGTACATCTGCCCTCTTTGTAAATGTATTTAAGCCTATTTAATCTTCTCTAATATTAATTAGTGCAAACCTAGTCTAAGAAAACTGAACTGTGTGATAGCAAATGGAAATGTATGTTATCATGCAAGTTTGCACTCTCTTTGGATCAAGACAAAATAAATATCAAGAAATTTAATAATTTACTGATCCACATTCATTATTGCTTAATGCTGAAGGCTGTTTTAACATAGATAGAACATTGATAAAAAGTGTTATTAATATTCCCTATTTCAAATTACAAAATTAAATATAAAAATATAGCTTGAGGCCTTTAGTCAGGAGACATACATTTAAATGGATTGCATAATAATAACATTTGTACCTAAATATAAAATTCAATTAAAACCTTTCTACGGATACAGAATGTATCCAAGTTTTGGAATTTTGAAAGGAATGATCCCTTAGCTCTTGCTTACATTTACCTTTGTAAAATATTACAATACCTTTTGCTGGCCATGGAGAACCTGCCCTTCGCCCTTTCTTGGAAATGTTTAGTGCTGATATGGTAAATACAGTTGGTCTGTGCAAACCGTATTACTGCAGAGTGCTCAAAGACAGAGAGTTGGTTTGAGGCATAGAAGTAGAAGGTTCCTTGTAATTTCCATACTTTCCATCAGCTGTAGTTTTATTATTCATATTCCTAAGCTAAGAAGGACCACCAAGGCGTGATTTCTACTTCCCTGGGATGGTTGGTGGGCAGGATTGGTGGTGGAAGCAGCTGTCACTGACCAGTGGTTCCCTCACAGGGAGAATTGCTTGATGGAACCCCAGACTACATGTCCGGCCTCGACGACATGACAGACTCGGATTCGTGTCTGTCTCGAAAGAAGATCAAGAAGACAGAAAGTGGCATGTACGCATGTGACTTATGTGACAAGACATTCCAGAAGAGCAGTTCCCTGCTGCGACACAAATACGAGCACACAGGTAGGGCAGCTGTGCATGCCAAGGGCGGGATTGAGGGTCATGCCGAGCTCTTCAGTCTTTCATGACTACATTTGTGCAGGTGCTGAGGCTTTCAAAAGATTCTTTTGCTCTGTTTGAATTATTTTTTTAATTTTTTCTTAATAGTTATTGCTGGGTGCGATGGGGTGAATGTCGGTAGGTGCTGTGTGAGATTTCATGCAGGTTTGATGGCAGTTGAGGTAATCGGCATCTCCCAGGAAAAGCCCTCTTGAAGTGAGACAGGCCCTAGCAGTCAGAAACAACTGCAACTTGGTCAACACAAAGTCTGGCATGGGAAGGAAGAGTGACAGTATATTTCTTGTTTCTTAGACACTATCTGACCCTGCTCTGTTTAATCCAATAGGAAAAGTTCCACTGACGTTAGCAGCATGAGAGCTGGCTCTGGGCAAGTTATCTGAAAGTCAACAGCTCAGGGGGTTTCCTCTTGCCGTGATTTTGCACACCAGCAGCACAAGCAGGTTGCAGTTCACTTTTTCACTTCCCAGTTAATGCCCAGGGAAGGTTCCTTTCTTTCCTGAGTAGGAAGTGATTTTTGTCTAGTTCAAGGAACATTGCCAAAGCTCACCACGCACTGTCAGCTTAAAAAATACTTTGGTTTGAAAAAGACCTTCCATCACACCTATGCTGGCTGTGGTTCCCTTTATAGACAGTGCTCCCTTCCCCACTGTCAGCCAGGACAGAGCTCTCTGAGGGCCACACATCGCCTCAGCATGTTTCAGTTAAGGGAAAATGGGACCGGAGCTTCCCAAATAATAGAGATATCAAGTTATGTTGGACAAAGGGAATGTGAGTTATCATCTGAATTATTGTGCAGCAGGACATAAACCAAACTCCAACTTCCTAGAGTTAGAAAAAGTTTACTCAGGAGGAAACTTTCCTTAACTTTGAAAGCTGAGTCCCGCTTCAGGAAATGAAGCAAGTCACATCATCCTTCAATCTCACCATGTGAGGGTAAAAACCTTATACCTCTCTATTAATACATCTTGCAGGCCCCACATAACCCTTTGGCTTTTCACAGATGAAAAATTTACAATTCAGAAGCGGACTGTGCCTTTAAAACACAATCCTTTGCTTTGTTATTTTTCCTTCTTATACTTTTCTTCCAAATTTTAAGCTAATCTCACAAAGGAAAATACAAAAGGAAGTTAAAATACACGTGGGATTAGGAAAGAAAATTAAAAGCAACATTTTGGACTAGATCAGCCAGTTCATTGGTGGAATGTGCTTCCCACTACATTATTCAGATCAAATTGTTTATTCAGTAGAAGAAGCTTTGAAGGCTTTACGTCCCTGCACCTTTCCTCTCCTGAATGATTTTATTACAGCCATCTGCAAACATTATGGTTTACTACACTACTACTGTAAAGCTCTTATGTTAGAACTGGCCTTCATATATATCAGGATCTGGACATATGGTTGAATCCCATAAAGTTGGTAGTCCATAAGGTCGACAGACATATGGTTGAAAGGCTGAAAATTTGACAAGCTGAAATGTGTGCAATCACCTTGATTTGCAAAATAAACTTCATTCGTAATAGCAAAAATATGTTATGGTCTTGAAGTAGCATGGGAACCTACTGCCTAGAGAAATGCCACACAGCTGCAACGCAGGGACTCTTCTCCTGCTTCTTTCCTCTGTCCCTCTTGGCTTCTCAACTTCATGTCCATCAAATTTTATGGGACTCAGCCTTATGATCCAGAACATGTATAGGGTGTCAGATTTAATACACTAGAACTACAGCACATCATCCGGCTGGAGCCTGGCATTTAGGGACAGGAAGGATGGTCTTGTGGCAGAGGCATAGGCAGTGAGAGCTCTGCACTCTCCTCTGCCTCACCACAGACTTCCTCTGTGAATTACAGCAAATTGCTTCAGCTTTCTCTCACCTTCGCCCATCTTTGAAGCAGGGGAAATGATACCAGCCCGCCTCTCTGGGGTGTTGTAAATATTAATTCATGAAATCCTGCGATGGAGCTCGCTGGATAAAGTGGGAAGTACTGTTATCAAGGATGTGTTTGCTTTAATGGAGCCTCAGTGCATCAGGCTAGTGTTTGAGTGGTTGGGAGCCCTGAAGGTCTTAGCTGGGCCAACTCCAATAACTGGTGCCCAGCCTTGAGGAGGCACACTGCACTGGCACTCTGGCTAATGGCTCAGGTGCATCTGAAGTGAATTTCAAATTAATTTGATAGTTTCAGGGAGAGCTTGTAATTGCATTAATAACATAGGTGTGAAACTGCAGTCCGTGTTCAGTGGAAGGAACTGAATTGAAAGTAACACCCTCTTCTGCCTTCAGGGTTGTTGTAAAAGCAGGCCCAGGTTTTTCAACCAACTTTCTGAAACCTAAAAGAGAGAAAAAAAAAACTTTTTTGAGCGTGCTGCTGTTTTCTGAGCAGCTTATCACAACCTGTTGTGGCTTCATTAAAACATGTTTTAGGAGGAATTGCAATGCTTCCTGTCTTTTCTGGAGAAGCACAAATAATGGATGTTGTTTATAACAATCTCGTTTCTTCTGAGTAAAAAGAATATATGTATTTTATTAGGACTTTGGGACAATCAGATTTTCATTTGTCACCCCTTCTCAAGGTCTATGTATCTATTGCCAGTGATAGAACAAGGCTTAAAAGAGTCAGACAGAGGCCCTTAAAAATTTATCACAGAGAAATTATTTGAAGCAAAGCACTGACAGGTAAAATTACATAAGCTGAATCATTGTTTATTGTTAATTGAGTGTCGTGTTGTGGAGATGAGTTTCCCTGCCAGGACAAGAAGAATGGGATTTGGCCAATTCTTTTTGTCAACCCAAGAACTTTTGGTAGGACCATGCGGCCGGCCGCAGGACAAAGAGCTCTGTGATTACCTCTGTACACCATGCCTGCCACAGCTGGAGCACAGTACAAAAAGGGCCTCAAATTTCACAATCTATAGTTTTTAATTTGTGCAGTATTGGTGGTATTCTGTAATAGCTTTCAGCTTCACGGGGAGAAGGAAAATTTATTGCATTACTGCAATGAGTGAATTGCATTGGTTCTGGCTCATCTGAAATTTAGTGTAGAGGCCACCGCTTGTTGCAGAACCAAATTCTGACAAGTTAATTTTGGGATGCCATTGAATTTTGAGAGAAGTTATGTGCCCCTCTTAGAGTTTGATTTTCTCAAGGTCCTATTTCCTTAAAGCGAGGGGATGCAGTGCTGTAATTAGGGTGCAAAGCATGGCAGGTAGCAAAGGCATTTGGCATCCACATGATTTTCCTGTGGAGTCTTACAGACTCATCCTAACTTGGTCAGGCTGAAATTAGTTGAGCCAATATGGGATGTGTCTAATCTCAGATTCTTCCAAGCTGCTTACCTCAAGGTTCAAGACACTTTCCTTATGAAAGGTGAAGAACTTTGCCTTCATGGCAAAGTTTCCATCAGTGCCTTGGCGAGCAAAATAATCTTTGTGCTGACGACAAGGAGGGAAACCAGGAGTGGGTGAGCAGGAGAGCAAACAGAATGGAGTACCCAGAAACAGAGAAATATCCTGGCCTCTGGTCCAGTGATGGTAGAGTAAGGTGAAGGCTGGTGTTTGTTCTGCCCTCGTCAATGACTGTGTCTGCCACACACCACAACAGCTCTGTTGTAGTTTCACAGGGAACTCTCAGCCTGCCTGCTCCGCAACAAAAGCTGGAAACAGTTTTTCAGAATCCTACCTAGAAATTTAAAATCCTTTCATTGTTGTTCTATATTACATCATATTCTATTTTATTACTTGTGTGGGCTGCCGAGGGCCTCATAGCTGTGCTGGGGCTTTCATCCTTTCCTTTTCCACTGTATATTTTATTAAGACCTCTTTTTTATTTTTGTAGCTTTCATGCTGATGCAAGCACTAGTTTTATTTCCAGATTGATTCTGTAAACTAAATATTGTTCTTGAGCCTGGTAGCAAATCAGCTCTCTCTGGCTAGTATTTTGAATTCCCAGCTCGGGAGTTTTCTTTATTTAGAGCTTGATTCATAAAAAATTTACATGCTATTTAAAGGTTATTTTTTCTTCCTTTACTCTGATACAAGTTTAGAATTCCCCATTTTACACTCAAATAAAGAAAAAAAAAAAGGATATATTCTATGTTTGTGTCTGCAGACAAGGTCTCCCATTGAAAATGGAACAGGTGCAGCTTGGGCAATTATATATAAATTGCATTTATCTTGCACCTTTGACCGCTTTGCTATGCTCTGGCCACTAATCCATCTCCATTGGGACTACATCTAACATCCAAACCCCCGAGCAGCTTCAAAAGAACTGCCTTTAAAAAAATAAAAACAAACTGTCACAAAAATGTTTCCTTCTTTCCTCCGAAGAGTGGGATTTCTGTTTGGCCCCCTCCCATGGAAAAGAGACCCACTTGCCTTAGGCAAAGGGTGGGTGATATTTAGTCTGGGACCAGTGACAGCTTGTGATCTGATGTCTTGTGACTTTTATACCACTGCAAATGGGAAATGCACAGCTTTTCAGTCAAAGACTTTTAGCCCAGGAAGATTGAGAGATACTTACTGTCAGAGATTTTTTTGTTGTTGCCTTGTCTTAACAGAAATGCAATTTTAGAGACTTTGCAAGCAGATTAGTTATAATTTCCCCTCTGTAGATTGAGCGTGGGCCCCCATGGGAACCCGTGTTTTGCAATGAAGAAAAAAAAGACTCAAACATTTCCTCTAGATATTTGAGAGAGATTTGTCATTTAATTTCATTGCAAAATGTGGCATCTACATCACTCATCCATCTGACGAAACACAAGTGTTTCATGAGCCCTTCTGTGAGCTTCCTTGGGCCCATCTCTCCCAGCTTCATCCCCCATGGGATGACACAGGGGATCTCGGATGGGATTGGATCCAACCTGTGGGATGGAATGTCAAATCTGCTTCCTTTTGACTTGTCTCTACTCCAATGATGTCATGAATTTGTGACATTGCATGGCAATGATCTAGGACAAGGTGATGGCTTCAAAATGAACAAGAGCAGGTTTAGGTATTAGGATTTTTAGATATTAGGGAGATATTATTAGATATTGGGACAGAAACGTTCACTGTGAGGGTAGTGAGGATCTGGCCCGGTTAGACAGGGCTTGGAGCAAGCCTGGGACAGTGGAAGGTGTCCCTGCCCATAGCAGGGGGTGGAATGAGATGGTCTTTAAGGTCCCTTCCAACCCAAACCAGTCTGGGATCCTATGGTTTCCTAAAGTTGTAGGTCCTCCTCATCCACCCACAATTGCAGCCTTATCCCCATCCCCAGTGTAAAATACCTTAGTCCAGCTTTATTTTATGACCTACTAACACATTGTAGGGATTAAGCACTCATTTTAAATGGCTGAAATACTGCATTTTGCACATGAGGGAAAGAAAATAATTCTTCTGCAAATGTTCAGAAACCTGATACATTTAAAAACATATTTCAATTAGTGTTGTAACAGCTGCACACTGAGCACTGCTGAGGTATGTTGTGTGGTGTTTGAAAAAAGAACTTTGCCCAAGCTGTCAGGTTCCCTCAGATCAAAACTAAGGCCTTGATATGGATGTGGTAGACTAAATAGGTGTAGCACTGCCTTTTTAGTTATGTTAGTACATAAATTAATATGAAAATATGATGAATTTTAATCTATTAATTTCTAAATTAATTTGTAAAATATGGATGATTCCCTACCAGGTTACATCTGTGTATGGCATGAATGCCACGTGAAAGGGATGAGCAAAGCAGGTAAAGACTGAGGGACAAGCACATCACCCAGCCTTTGGAAGGGTGGGTGGAGGCAAGTCTGGATGAGAAGCAGTGGAGGTGGCTGACTTCTGTTTGAGGCAAGGAAAAGTGCTGGGAGCTGGATGGAGCACAACTGTGGGGCAAGAATCATAGAATGGTTTGGGTTGGAAGGAATCATTAAAAGCCTTCTAGTCCCTGCAATGACCAGGGAAATCTTCAACTAGACCAGGCTGCTCAGGGCCCTGTCCAATCTGACCTCAAAGGTTTCCAGGGATGAGACAGACAAGTGTACCTCAAAAAAAAAATCCGGGAATTTGAAGTAATGGAGAAGTGATGGTGGAGAAATGGAACAAGACAAGGGCTGGGCTTGTTGATATCAGGGAAAAGTAAGTCAGAGGGAGGGACTGAGACAACGTGGGCAGTTCAGTGAGGAGGACACTAAAAAGGTGCTGAGGAAAAGCAGAAAGTCTGCAGGGAGCCAAAAAGAAACAAAATTAGCAATTATGGAGGTATTAGCGAGGGGACATCAATGTGCTGCTGTGAGGGCAGCCAGCAGGACAACTGGGTCAAGGCAGAGGTTCATCCCACCGGGTATTGGTAGTGCTGGGGAAGCTCCCAGCTCACCCCTGAGGGTTTTCCGCTGGCAGTGTCGGGGTTTGAGAGCGCTTAGGCTGAGAGTGCTTTGGGATTTTAAGCTAATTTGAGTAAGTGACTTGATCATGCTTAAATCTCCTGAGCTAAGACTCTGGGATTTCCCCTTCATGGCTAAACTTGTGCCCTGAATTGCAGGTAGCTGACTCCAGCTCTGGATTTGGTACACCCCTAGGTCAAGGCTGGAGGTTCTAAGCCAAAATACACTTACAGCTCAAAGCCCAGAGTTTTCTTTGAGTTTGACTTTTAACCAACAGGTTAAATTGTCAGAAATGCAGATTTAGGAAATAGCTCACACAAGTAATAGTGTTATAATTCAATAGGTCTTGTTTGAATTTTCAATTTTACTATGAAGAGGAATAAAGGAAAAAAAAGAAACCTTATATATGTGCAGGCCTAGGAAACTGTCTTACAAAGAAATGCAGTTTGAACCCTAATTTCCAGGCATCTTCTGGTTTCCCTGTCACTTGGGTTACTTGAGCTGTGGTTTCTCCTGCATTTTCCTTGCTGCCAGATCTCCCCTTCATTTCATAACACAGTTTTGGCTTCCTTGAGGATTCGTTAATCACACCTTATTAAATGTGAACTTTCACAGTGGGACTTGAAGGTAGCTGTGACTGGATAGAAAAAAAAAAAAATTAGCATAGTCCTTGGTATTCATTCTTAACAACTTTGCTATGAAAGTGAATTTTTTCTATGACTGACTTTCTGTGCTCTCATATCCTGGGAAAAAAAAAAGCAGATCAGGTTCATAAAGGAGCAGCTTGAGTTTTCCTGGAAGCTGAGATCCTTCAGTGATCTGAAAGAATTTATATTTTTTCCTGTTGTATTTCCTTCCACGCTGGTGCTTCCCAGACTTTTGCTCTTGGCTGGCACTCCACTGTAGTCACCCTCTCCCTGCTTTTGCTTCTTTAAAATTAAAGAAACACCACACTTTCACAACTGATAGGATGGGAGGGCTGTGGTGTGAAGTTTATTCCTGCTCTGGTCACATGCTGCATGAGCTAAGTATGATAAATACGCTCAAGGAATCAGGCCAGTTCACTAATAAGTTCCTAACGACCTGCTCTAGCAATAGGACATGCAAAGCAGGGATCCACATTTCAGGCACCAAATACCAGGATTTTAATATTCATGAAAAATCACGTGAAATATAAAATAATGACCAATTGGCACCATATCTGCCTGCATGGTTGCAGCACTCAGCTGAATGACACTTAGATTATAATTTGAAATTTACAAAATTTAACAAAAAAGTAAAATCTGGCTGCAGGTACTAATGTTTGATTTTATTTTTTCCCTTCTGCAATCTAAGTTTGGTGATCGGTCTTCACTAATTCCAATCTCTGCACCATATGTTATGTCTGGATATCTCACGGTTGCATCATGCTTTGCTGAGTTTTGTCGTGTGGCATCATGCTGACAAGTATTTTTTGTCAGCTCTATTTTGGAATTAAGCTTTCAGTATGGCAGTTCTGGAAGGTGTTGAAGGCATTCCTGTGCTATTTGTGGCCTGGGATCAACCAGATGTGTTTAGGCTTGGCACTGGTTTTGAGTTTCAAACATTGGTTCGAAACTGTCTGAAATGCCAAAGGAAATACTGTTTTCTGCAGCTTAACACCACTTTAGCACTCAGCGAGTGGCTGACAACATTTTATTTAGAAACCCCTTATGCTTCTGTGGCAGATGTATGTATTTGTATTTGCTCACGTGGTGGGGGAAAAACGTCTTTCGGTCCTTGAGGGCTTCCTCCCTCAGGCGAGGGTTGGGGGGGGGAGTGCTCCTGGAATGGGTTGGGGTTGATCCAGCTCAGGTCCTCCTGCCAGCAGCAAACCCCTCATGGTCTCAGCAAGTCCCAGCTCTCTCTTGCTGACACCAGACCTGTCAGGAACATCCCAAGGGAATCCGTGTTGGCTCACCTTGGGGTGCTGCAGGTGGGGAAGGGTTGACCAGCGGTTGGCTGGCAGCTGTGTGGCACCACCGGTGAAGGCTCAGAGATAAGATGTTGGCTTCCTGCTATTCATCAGCCACGTAACAAAGAAAACTTTAAGAAACAAAGGTTTTCTCTACAGGCTAATCTCTTCAGCGAGGCAGGGAAAGAACTACGGCGTGTATGTGATGCTGTCAGCAGAATTATTTATAAATAGGGATATTTTTCGAACATTTTCATGGGTGTCAGCTGCTCGCTAGAGCTGCCAGTTTTCCATTGATGCTCTCTGAGTCATTTTCTTTATTATCCTGAGCTGCTTGAGTAAAATTACTACAATCAACACCAAGCAAACCCTAACTTGTAGCATAAATGTGGGGTTGGTTTAGTTTTTTTTTTCATTTGTTTGTTTGTTTGTTTTGCTTCTGCAGTGGAAGAAAAAAGTGTGATGGTTTGGTGGGAAGAAGAAGAAAGTGG
>VZRX01016298.1:120129-211611 GCA_013398075.1 Notiomystis cincta
TGTTGGACTTTGGCTCTATACTCAAGACCTGATCATTCACATCTCTTGGTGAAGTGCCTCATGTTTTGATGCAGGAGCGTTTGAAGGCAGGGAGCTGTTCTTGGGTCAGATGTGCTTTTTCCAGTATTCTTACAAAAGAATGCAAAAAATTACACCTAAGCTCAACTCAAGCACATGAGTAACACCAGGGGATTACTCAATGTCTGATTTCAAGACTTTGAATCACTGGGGCCTTAATTACCACAATGGCAACTGCAAAATGTCACAGCTCCAACCACTGCCGTGTCCACACAATGCTGCTCTTTTCTCTCCTCTGTTAAGAACAGATTTGCTCACTCATATTGCAAATAAAGAAACATCTTTGGACCGCAATCTGCTAACAGTGAAGTCATTAAACAACTGACTTCAGTCCACATGAGCAATGTTACTTGCCTGAATAGTAAAAGCAAAACCAGAACCTTGGTGAACAACCCACCATGATCACAGGGCGACAGCACTGCAGTCAATGCTTTGTAAGTTCAAGACACAAAGGAAGACGTTAACGCGTAGGTGTCCAGACAAAAGGGTCTGTGGGTATTAACTCATAATAAAAATGGTTGAATGTTTTTACCAATAAACTACTCAGCAAATATCATTGAAGCACATGATGATAAAGTCTCCTTTCTACCAGCTCTAAATGAGATACGAGCCTTTGGATGTTTAGTTGACAAATAGTGCAGGTATAAGAATTTGCAAATCCTGTGCAGTGCATGTGGAGTCCACTGGCTTTAGACATACATCCACAATCTGGAGTTGTGCAGCCTGAAATAAACACAGCTGTGTTTATCTGAATGTGTGATCCCATGAACATGGGAGAAAGTTCAAATAAATGCACTCTGCGCGACGATGCTGTAAATGCAGCGACTGCATTTGTCAGATGTGTGATGATGCAATCTCCTAAATAAACAGAATGAGCTGTTTGTTTGAATTCTGAGCTGCAGAGACGTAAAAATATATGTACATTAATCAAAGCCAACAAAGTGAAATCCAAAACAGTTATAAGATGTTAACTGAACCTTAGCTGAAAATTCACCTTTTGTCCTTATATCCAGAATAAAGTTCTCTGTGTTGGTATTAAGTGTATGGTGCAATTTCTAGGCAGTAAGAGATTAAGAGAATAGATAACCATCAGTTTTGGGTTTAGTGGACTAGTCTTGTTTTTCCTAAGGGATCCCATTGTCTAAGACCAACTCTGAAAATTCACAGAGTCTTAGAATGGGTTGGGTTGGAAGGGACCTTAAAGACCATCTCCTTTCAGTCATCTTCCACTAGACCAGTTGACTCCAAGCCCTGTCCAACCTGACCTAGAACACTTCCAGGGATGGGGCATCCACAACTTCTCCAGACAACCCCTAGGACTACCTCACCACCATCTGAGTAAAGAATTTCTTCCTAACAAAAAGAAATGGTGGGATATACCAAATTTTTCGTCTTATCAGTCAAAGCGATAGCTCTATTTTACAGCTAAAATATCTTTGTTTGGGATGTGTGGTCTGCTTCATTCTCAAAAGAACCAATAATCTGAAGAATAAGTTCCTGATGAGCTGAAAAATATATGAAGGAAAAAGAAAAACTGAATGAATGTAGATGCTATCAAAGCTGTTGTTTTACTCTGAGTGAACATTGGCTCAGCGTTTCACTATAAACTCATTCAGAACAGCAAGTTACTGGAAAATATCCTCCACTTGAGAAATATGCAATAGTTACTGATGAGTCAGAAGTTGGAAGTAGTGACACCACCACACACTATTAAAAAGTCCTACTTTCCAATACTGACTGCTCTGCAACCCAAAATAACATCACTGCAGAAGCACTGTAAAGCTTTTTTCATTTGTCTTAAGCATATTCCCTTGGAAAACACGAGCTGTGCAAATGGTCTGAAGAATGGTTACTGTGGAATTAGACCATCAAATTTCTTGACTTATGTGCTTTAAAATCTTGCCCAAAAGATGGCACTAACATTGTTTTTAGTAACATATATTGAATATAGATTTAATTCTTCCCCCATGTAAAAAGCATCTTCAAATTGGTCACAAATATATGTTGGAAGAACATGCTTAATGTGCAATGCTGACAATTGCTGTATAGGAATTAAGCTTCCCTCACATTAGGATCATCAGACACTGCACAGAAACTACTGCTGGACCAGCAGATGTGTCTGTCAAACTACAGAAACCCTGAGCTATGAAACCTTCATCCCAACCAGGACTATTTAAATCTATGTAACCTGCCATACAATATACTAGAAAGGTATCATACATTTAAATCATGCACTATTAAATCTCTTGAAAAGTATGCTAAGACTAGATCAACTTCATTGAACAATTTATATCTGATTTAAAATATTCAAAGAAGTATTACACTGTTGAATTTTATTATCAGTAATTTATTTCAGGGTTTAAAATATTTAAATTACACACCTTATAAGGGATGGCAAATAATTTGCGTTTCTCCTGAAGCAGTGGAAGCACCTATTTACAATACTTTCAGAGTTTATATTAATATGGTTATTTTGAGTATATGCAGAGACCATATTTCTTCTATTCACTAACCAGATCATGTCAATGGGCTTGAAAAAAACAGGCCCCAAAAGAGCTAAAAATTTGCTGTTGATCTGGCAAGAACAGAACATTTGACGGGCAGAAGGCTCAAGTGGGGCTACTATAATTTACAGCAGCACTGGGGAGAAAAATCCTGCTGGCTTCAGTGTTGCTCCCACTGAAGGCAGCAGAAGAAAGATGTGTCCCAGCCTTCAGTATTGTGAGCTGCTTCTGAACATCTGGTGATTGTTATTTTTCTGTCATGCTCCTTCCATAACAGCAAAACTCATATGAAAGCCCCAGCACGTGTTAAGGCACTGTGATAGCGCTGAACACCAGAAAAAAACAGGGCAAGTGAGACATGAAAATTAGGGGACAAATGGGTCGATATGAGAGGTATGACCAAATTAGTGTCAACTCTTCTGCAAGCACCAATGAAGGATAGATCTGAGAAACAGAGAGGAAAGCTTGAAGAAAGCCTGAAGAAAGAACTTGGAAACTGATTATAAAGGCAACAGATGAATGAAAACGAAAGGCGACGAAGGCAATGCCATGGTAGGTCTTGAGTGAGAAGGGCAGCAGATGATACTCAATGCAACAAACACAAGGGATGTCATGGGACATGGAAGGGAGCAGGGCTGAAACTGTGGTAGAAAGGGGCAGGAGAGGAGATAGATGGAGAGTGCTGTGGTGGGATGGGGATGCCACTCTGGCAGAGAAACCAAAGGGAGATGGAGCAGTGCAGGGAAAGTGGTACATGGCCTAGAAGCAAGCAGGGAAATGGGGAAGTGGTGGGATGGAGAGATGTCAGAGGTGAAGAAATCACTCAGAGTGATGGAACGATAAGAGTGAGGAGGATCTGCTGGGCTTCTCTTTGTGGGAGCCATTTGGCAGCTCCAATCTGGGGACTGTGCACTTGCTTATATTGAATTTAACCCTAAAATGAGGAAGAGAATGAATGTGAATTATGGTGATATGAGGTGATATGAGGCTTTCCACCCAAAAAAGATGTACCACAAGTGAGGACGATGAGGAATTGCAAGAGCTTCCCCAAAGCACATTTAATACTTAAGACCACTTCCTTATCAAGTCAAAGTAATTTACATCCCCAGTCTGCTGCTCTGCTATCAAACCCCTCCTGAAATCATCTAGCTAAAGAAATGCAAGGAAAAGGAAGATGAGCTTCCTGTGAAGAGAAGAGCTCACCACTAGCTTTTACTTTTTGTTTCAGTTTGCCAGAGACAGAATCAAGTTTCCTTTCATAATTGCCTTTTTGTTTTTGTATCTGGAGCAAGCCAGCCTTTAACTCTTCCATCTTTAAACTTTATTTTTCTTTGGGAGAGGAATCAGTCAGCAACAAAAGAGAAGTGAGGACCAATGACTGTACCACAAAATAGCAACAGAGGCATCACAATGAAATCGGGGAATTTACGCAGGGGGAAAATCAGATACAGCAACCAAGACTGCCAACCGCAGGTGGGTTCTCTCATATTTATATAAAACCCCTCAGTTAAGAAGAATCAGAAGAGCATGGTACCAATTATTGTAAGTTGCCGTCGTCATTCCCACCGAGGCTCTGTTCAGTCCACAAGAAAAATCTCACACCGTGTTTGAAGGGCCTGAAAATCCCCAAACCATTGCTGGGAAACTCCCCACAATACCCCTGCACACAGAATTTTGATGAGTTTTTTTAATGCTGCAACAGATCTGATCATCTAAATAGAACCCATTGCCTTTAATAATAGTAGAGGTGCTCATCTGGTTACAGCCCCAGCGAGCCGTCCTGCAGCAACACACCTGGGGGAAAAATATCCCCTACAATAGGGTGCTGGACCATAACAGGATTCTGCTGCCCCTTCCACCCCCTCACTTAATGAATTTTTCAAAAACCAAAGGGAACTGCCATCCTAACAACAGGAACTGGACAATTTGCAGTAGGTGCTACGCATGGTAGTGCTAGTAGCAGCAGGAGTGCCATGAATATGGAAGTGAGGAGCTAACAGGAGGAAGAGACATTTGGAGAGAAGTATCTCGCTCAGCTTCTCATAACAAAAACTAGTTTTAAAATCTTCAGCAGTGAAGCAAATGGGTAGGGTGTCACCAGTTCAGCTGAAAACTCACTTGCACCTTATGGTCACCATCTGTGGTGTGGAACGTTTTCAACCTTGACAAAGCAGATTTGTCCGAGGATATTTCCGCTCTTTGAAATAAGAGAATTAGCTGTGGTAAAACCGGAACCCGTGTTGGCACATCTACACTCAGGCAATCTCTGGAAGGGGGGAAAAAAAGTATATCATTGCAACAAGCGTCTGGTTGCCAACCTGTAAAAAATAACACCCCGCCACCCCCGGCCAGCTCCAGCTGTGTCAGTGCTCAGCAACACCAAAGGCCACTGCCTGTTCCTCCTCCTCTTTAAAATATGAAGTGCCTTTTTAAAAGCCCATGAGAAGAAAGGCACATGCAGCAGGTGGTCACATCTGTGCCCACCTCCCTCCGTCCTGAACAATTTGTTCCCGAGTGCTCCTGAGGAGGAAAAGGATGGAAACTCTGAGTGTGAAAGGAGGATGAGGGTGGGTGGAAGAGGATAAAGGCAGGCACTCCTCTCCCATCTCAAGAAGAAGCAGAAGATCTTAAAGCCCATGAGCTCTTTGCCCTGTTTCTCGCTCTGTCTCAGCGTAACCGCTGCGGGAGAATTCCTCCAGAGCTCAAGTTGCTGACAAGCACAAAAATCAACATATGTCTGAGATATGTATGCACAGCCATGCTCTCTATCACTGTTGAGATGGAGACAACCACAGAAATATAAAACATAGATGGTTTCCTTTTGATTTGCCCTTCATTTGAGAATTCTCCATTGGCTGTAATTGCACTCATAATACTGCCACAGTTGTGTATTTTTCAAAGAACTGAGTCAATAATCCAAATGATGGCTCCAGCTCTGGACAGAGCCTTTCATTTCAACTCATTTAACATTTTAATAATTCCTTAAGTGTTGTAAGGTTCCTGTGTAGAGCTGAGAGGAGCAATGCAGACCCACAGATCCTCTCTGTTTCTGCTGGGATTTTCCATAGCGACTCTGGACAAATCATTTAATCATCCCAGACTGCCAAAAGGGGATGAACTGGCTTCCTTATCTCCAAGGTAGATTGTGTGAGGCTAAACGTGTGCATTAAACTGCAGATTCTGCTTTTTGGGGGGGCAGAAAACATTTGCCCAAATGGATAGGTCTAGAAGTACATCTTAAAGAGACAACAATGCTCTCCTTCCCCCAACCACTACCCTGAATGCCACAGATACTTTGAAGTTTTGGTTTTTTGGGGAAGCACAAGGGCCAACTGCTACCAGAGTTAACCACAAAAAGTTTAATTTGTTCTATGCAGTTTCAACACTTTGTCCCCCCTGATCCTCGAATTTTACTTCTTCCTCCAAATTCTCCCGTTCCTCTCCATGAAGTGGTGGAATCCCAGTGAGCTCCACTTCAGCAGAGATGAGTAGCACTGTTGGGCTAATTAGAATCCAATTAACACAGTCATATTTTACCACTTCACTCTCAGTTCTGGTGGGCAATGTCACACGCTCCAGTGACACAGGAAGTACCGCGATGCGAATTAAACAGCGTTTGCTACCAGCAACCAGTAGAGACACAGAACTTGGGGCTTGTCTGCCTCCAGAAACCACAAGAAAGGGCTCAGCTCTCACCATCAAGAGCTTCATATGTAACTCTGGCCTTTAGAACGTGTTACAATGACTCAGAATGAGGAACAAGAGAAAATCTGCTGAAGAAGCCATTTGTCACGATGTGGGATTCGTTTCTTCAACAGCTACAACCTCAGTTTCCTGATTCAGCAACTTTGATGCCTATAAATTAAAGAAATAAAGTGGAATGGCATCGTGTTTGCATGGGATGGAAGTAAAACTGGGTCCAAAATGAAAATCACTCTGGTGGGCAAGAAAATACATTGCAGTGTGCCTGGACTCAAGATCAGTGTCAGCAGAGAAGTTAGGGGAACCCTTGTGTGATCATTAAGTTTATCAAAGCCTTAGGAAGAATCAAACATGGGTGAAGTATTGGCCTGATTGAAGTCAGGGTGAAACTTCCAGCCTCTCACCACGTGTTTCTAAAGAGCCCAAAGCCCAGCGCTGGGGCTAAAAAGCAAAATCAAAATAGAACAGATAAATAATAAATTAAATAACATAAGTTAAAGCCTCCTGGAAATGAAAACTGATTAGCCAGATTTCACAGAGGGTTTCAATTAAGTCTGTTTCTCATTTTTGTTTATCTATATTTAATACTGATAAATAATGTTATTTCATTACAAGTCTCTGATGGGTGTTTCTAGCCATTCTTAAAGGGAGAGTTAGGCTTAAAACCTCCATCACCTATGGAATCTAGGTTAGCAAAATGGAAAAAGCACATTTATTTTTCTCCACTAATGATGTTTGCATGTTTTCTTGCATTCTGTTTCTCCTCTGACTTTCCAGATGCTAGAAATGGAGCTCTACCAAGAGTTCCCATCTTCTTCCTGTGTTGAAAACCTGGAATATTGGCTATGTCTGTGCTTAAATGCTGTGCTTCATGAGTCATTTATTCACCCTTTAAGAGAGGAGAGGAAGGACCAATTCAAGAGCTTCCCATCTCACATGGTGCACATGCCCTGAGACCCGAGCATGGTGAAGGAGAGGCTCAGCCCTGATGTCTGTTTTCCCTCCAGCTTTACATTTACACCTGACACCACCAAATGCTTCTGTTCACAGAGAAGGGATAGCAAGATTAAAAAGCCACTTCCAATATCATTAGGAAACAGTGAGCACCACTGGCTTTATCCACCATGATGACCTTGATCCTGCCCATTCTTGCATGGCAAGCAGCAAAACTTCCCTGATTTCAGCTGCTGGAGATCAAGGCCATGTGCTGGGCAGGTGGAATCTTTAGCTAAAAATGGTCCATGTGAAAAGGGGCAGGCTTCTAATGGGCATTTTTGAAGGTAGTAAAACACTGTTAAAAATTGTCTGATGTTTGCATTGCCTGAAAAACACACACTGTTATCCAAAGACAGGCTCTGAACATGATCTTCACAGACTGTCTCTGCTCTGTTCCCAACCCCAGCCTCTACAGGACTTTTTACCTCCTCCATCAGCACCTTGGGTGCTCCCCAGTGCTCTGACTGGCACTGCCATGGCGAGGAGGATGCTTTCCTTCCCCCGGTGCTGCAGGAGCTGTTAGGAAGCACGCAAATGTTACGCTGTGTTTCTTCACATCTCAACTGGGGTTTCTGAGCTCTTGCCATGCACAAATGTAGCAAATTCACTGCTTTCCCCTCCCTGCTTCTCTTCAGGCCTAAGGCAAAGGCTGCTGCAGAGACCACCTGGGTTAAATTAGCGCAATTAAACAGTGTTAAGCTGCTTGAGGAAATGCAATGCTGTTTTCTGTGTTACTGAAGTCATGGTACGTGGCTGTCAAATTACTGTTTGGGAGCAGGAGGATGACCTGTGGGAGGAGCACAGAGCCAAAACCCTCACTTGTGTGTGTAAAGCTCTGTCTCCTCATCTAAAGCAAATCACAGAATCACAGAATGGTTTGAGTTGGAAGGGACCCTGAAAGCTCATCTCATTTCACCCTCTGCCGTGGGTAGGGACACCTTCCACTGTCCCAGGTTGCTCCAAGCCCCATCCAACCTGGCTTTGGACACTGCCAGGGATCCAGGGACAGCCACAGCTTCTCTGGGCCACCTGTGCCAGGGCCTTCCCACTCCCACAGGGAAGAATTTCACCCTAATATCTATTCTAAACTCACTTTCTTTCAGCCTAAAGCCATTACTCTTCAATTCCTAACGAGTCCAGGGGATGATCTATTGTGCACTGTAACTTTCCTGTAACCACCAGCACATCACAGAGCTGCTTTTCCAGAGCAGATGTGTGTGTTAAAGTGGAGAGGCAGGAATGTTATGCCTTTGATTTGAATAACCCTTTGAGAAGGAAGATGGGTGGCCTTCAGAAGGGCACAGGTAGCCCTGCCCGGAGCTGTGTGGGGTGGCTGCTGCTGCCAGACCCGCTGCTGCAGGAAATCATGTTGCTGAACCAGGATGACCTTGTTACTCCAAATGGAGCCACTTTTTCTGCCCCCAGATTTTATCCAATTGTCTGTTTGTTTGGCAACCTGAGCAGAGCAGTGTCTCCAGCTGGGCTGCTGGATGTCTGAAAGACTGAGGCTGTCTGCGAGCAGATGGGAATGTTCCCGTATTTCTGTCTCCAGCTCTCAGGGACCTGACTGAGACTCACACTGCTCAGAATGCTGAAGAAGAGTGCCCAAAAAATGCCATTGCAAACGCAGCTGGAAAGTCATCTTTTTTTATTCACTTTGATTTCTCAGGATTTTTTTTCAGCCTGAAGCCAAGGTCTGGATCTAGTGATGCACAGAAAGGAAGAGTGTTGGGTGCCTGCTCATGTCTCTCTGTCCTACTTCTCCCACAAGTAGGACATCTGGGATTTATGGTCACCTTAGTCTGAAGTTTCAATTTCCTGCTGCAGCAAGCGCCCACAGCCCTCAGTGCAGAGGCTGAGCTCCAAGTCAGGATCTGTGCACTTTGCAACACTGCTAAAATAATTCCTGTGGCAAGGGGAAGGGAAGCAAAAGGAACTTTGTAATTCAGTGCTGAGAGCACTCACCAGGACAGGGGAGCCCTAAGCTGTCATTCCTGCTACTTTCAAAAGTGCTATCTTCCTGGTTACTAAAATCGTGTCCCTCTTGGGAGCAGCTTCCCAGTTTCCCCTGGAATTCTCCTGTTCCTGATGGCTGCATTCCCAGCCGTGCTCCCTCGCTGTAGTCACAGGCATCACGAGCCGAGCCGGCACCATCCCCGCTCAAGTCCAGGATAGACAGAAAACTGACTAAAGAAAATTAAGCTCCACCTTGATGTCCCACTTTTCTCAGGCTATGTTTTTGCAACTTCGTAGCAGATGGTATGTCTTAGGTATAGCACTTTGGAGATGCCAAGTGATGTCCTATCCATCAGTGTTTTTATTTAATGAGGAGGGAAATTCTGACTCCTACTTACACTTGGGAAGCTGCAAGAGGGAGACAGGTGTGATGCTATTTCATACTGCTGTATCATCTACCCAGAGCCCTTAACAGCTATTTTTAATCTGGACACTAAAGGAACTATTAATTAGGAAAACATATCCTGGTGCCTAATACAAATTGTAGAGACTCTAATGGTGTATTACAGCATCTTAATTTTCTTCAGAGACTACAATTAGCAGTGAGTTGGTCTGCAGTATGATGATTTCTTTTTTTTTTTTTTTTTAAATCAGAGAAAATAAAGGATTCAAATACAGGGCAGCTGAGTCACAAAAGGAGAAGGATGGGGTTCCAGCCCAAAATGCTTCAAGTGTGACCAGTCAATATATTTAAAAATGAGACATTTCACTCAAGGTACAGCTGAATGAGGAGAAAAAAATAAAGGTAATTGGGGTGTAGTGACTGTTTTTAAAATGTGAATTATGTGACAATATTGCACATAACTGCTCATAAAAAATGTCACAGTATTTTGCCATTTACATATTAGCCAAGTCCTTTATATCTCAGCTTTAATGTGGCACAATAGTTTCCACTACCTGCACATGAGATGACAGAATTTTGGTGGACTTTCACTGTTGAACAGATGTAATTGAACCTTCCTGCTTTGTGAGATTGCAAAGAAGGCTGATTACTTCGGTGCAAGATGACTTCATGGTCCTTTTCACAATGAAACCCTGTTTTTTTGAGAAATTAGGTTTGTATTATTACACGGGAAAATGCTTATTAGTGAAAACAAACTTCATCTGTGTACAGATCTGTGTACAGATCTGATTATGAAGTCACCTGAAATCCAAAAATGCTAATTGAAGATGAAATACTGATTTCCTTGTTGTTCCTCTGCCACATCTGAATGAAAAGGTGGGAAACTTTTCCCCAAAGGAATGTGGATGAGGTTCATCCATGTCCTTCTAAGGAAGCTGATGCTGGTGCTGATCTTACTTGGTCTCTACAACAAGGAAGGGAGCAGCCTCTTCGCAGTGGCTATTTTTCACTGGGAAAATGTAGCTGAACAGGCAGAAAAAGCAAAGAAAGGAAAAAAGGGCCAACAGGAAAACACAAAAAAGTTGTAATCAACTGAAAGCACTGTGTAAAGAGATCATGCAACTGATGACCTTAAAAAAAAGCCTTAGCACCAGACTAAATCACCACTACCATCATTGACTATACCTTTCATTTCCTCTGCACAAAGCAGAGGTACGAGACACTTGGAAACAAAACAAACACATCAACCTCTCCTCTGCTGGGGAGGGTGGGAAAACCCCTTCTGCCACAGAAATCCTCAAGCAGGGGCCCTTGTGGTCGTGTCCTTGTGAGAAAGAAGAGGAAGAGGGGGGTTGACTCTACCTGGCCAGCTCATGGGATGTCCCAAGCCTGTGGTTGGTGCAGCACATGGGGAATGCTGTGGCTTCTCATCACCACCTCTGGCAGTACTTCAGCCCTGTCCCTCTGAATATCCTCACCAACTTCACAGCTATAGAACTGGGTTTATTTTAATCTGGGATGTCTCCAAAATACAGAAACTGGCTTCCTCGAATTTCTAAATGTGGGTAAGAAAGCTGATGAATGAAGGAGGAAGCGGGACCTATCTGAGGCTGTGCCCCCCATTTCCCTTTCTTTTCAAAAAGAGGCATAAAAATAAGCAAATGTGTCGATGTGATAGAGGTTGTTTTCATAAGAGTCCAGCCCACAGCCCAGTTCTGCACTGGGGAAGCCTGCACTGGGAAAGCCTGCACTGGGGCTCTGCTCCTGCCTTGGCTCTCTGCAGGAGGAAGCTGGAGCAGGACAGCACAGCCCAGGCAGCCTGCTGAGCCACGCTCCCTTCTTGGAAACATGGAAAGGTGATTATGGATAAGCTGCTGGGTTTTGGCTGGAACCAGAAGATCTCAAGGATACTTGAAGAGGTTTAAAGCAGCTGAACGTCAGCAGTTCCCTGCAGCCTGGTCCTGGGCTGGGGGAATAGTCACTCACACTTGCATGAATGCTTGCAAAGACATACCTTAGGCTCAGTGAGTATCAGAGACTTGGTATTTTGTTTTAAATTAATTCTTCAGCCTATACCTTCATCTGCCATGGTACAAATGAACATTACAGGCTGAACATTAGATATTTATGTTCATCTAACAATCTGTAATAAGCTATTGGGGCAGATTTTGACATGTACATTGAAGTTATTTCTTTTTTATCAATATCACGGTACATTTATCAGCAGAGAATAATGATTGTATTGCTATGTATATAACTGGTCTTGTAGTGTGACAGTCCCTACACTGTGCACAAATTGAACACATTTCATCTTAGACACAAGACTATTAATTAAAATCAGGCAGAAATAGAGAATTTTAAACTGCCAAGAATGGAGCATCTCTGAGCAGCCTCTTCTCCAGTATCTTCTCTCATAAATAACTTGGATTCTTACAGGATCACCTACTTGTCCATGGATTTTTTTGTTTCAGGATGCCAAAAGAAATGCAAGGTCAGAGGTCTGAAATCAAGGGCACAAGAGGTAGGAGAGGGCTGCTGTAAAAGGATGAGAGCATATTTCTGAATTTCAGCAGGCACCAAGCAGCATCTGCTGTAGTGATGGCAGCAAGAGGAGCTTTCGTTCCGTTCCTTGCTTTTCACACACCAGTAACTTAGACAAATGCACTGCATATGTGGGCACAGGTAGTCATCTGCACTTTTCACAAGTGTCCAGCCAACTCTGAATTTTAATTACTTCTAACTTCTATATTAATTTCCTTCCAGCCTGGCTGCTTTTTCTACAGCCAATGCTGGACTAAAGATGAGGCTAGATTTCAAGAAACAGTAAGTTTAAAGCAAGAAATCCTTTTAAAATAACAGACCTTAACTCACATGCACTAGAATATGAAGGATATTATGCACAAGGAAGAAAAAAAAGAACCCAAAACCTTAAAAGAGCCAGAAACAGCACTGAAGATCTGGGAAGAATTTCTCTGCCAGAGTTTAATGGAGATCATAAGAGAGAGAATGAGTCAGACCATATTTAAAAACTAATTGCCCATTATCCAGGTGTGATGATGGTTGACATTAAGACGTTCAGGTTACCAAAGCAGTGAAATGTGGTTATTTTTATCAACTGACCAAAGTGTAATAAAACTGTAGTAAAAATTCCCTGGGAGAAGTTATTGATCACTGTTTGCCTCTTCTGGCAGAGTATAAAGAAGAGGAAAAGGAGCTGTACCTTACACCAGAGTAAAAGTCAGCCTTGACAAGTTTGAGGAGTTGAGATTTTTATGGCATAAAAATCCTTAGGCCACAGCATAAAATACAGCAAAATGGTAGGAATAAGACCAAGTGGTATAGGATGAGAGGTCAGGTACTAGAGAAGCTCTAACCTTGTAATCTAAGCTTTAGCTAAGCTAAAGGCTTAGCTTTCATATTACAGTTAAAAGTTAAGATGCAATTTCAGTATTAAAACCAGAGATAGAGGAAAAAAAAATTGTGGAAGTAACTGCCAGTCATCTTACCAAACTTATCAGGATTTTCTGTTAGGAACAGGAGATGGACTTGCATGAATACATTCCTGAAACTTCAGCAATTTTCACAACAAGCAATAAAGCAGTGCAGAGGTCACAAAGGGATGAGGAGAGCAGGACCAACATCCAGAGAGGATACTCTTCCTATGGGTGTACCAAAGCACAATACCATGAATGTAGGTATTTCTTTCCTATTTGTTTAAATATCTTGCCATTGTATTTTTCATTAGAAACATAATTCTCCTTTCCCCTTAATAGTTTTGCTAATTTTGGATGTAAACTGATAATTTGCAAAATCTTCTCACCACGGAAGGGTGCTAAGGTAAAGCAATCAGCTTTTCTCACCTTTGAGTATCCAGATTAAGTGATGTTTATTAATTTCAGAAGCATCTCTGGTTATCAGATCTGCCCACCTCTGCTTCCAACAGTACCTGTTGGAACAGTTCTGTGACAGGGGCCCAAACCTTTGCAGTCAGCAGCTCATTGGTTCCTACTGCAACAAGTTCTCCATTTTCTGGTAACAATGCCACAGGCAGCAGTTGGAATCGTTTCCTAGAGAGAGGCAGATTTTTCTGCCTTTTCATTCCCATGCACAGATGGAGAAAAGACAAGGCCTGGTTTAGCTTTTAAACATGACAGTGTAGCTAAAGTTGCTTTTCAGCCTAAATTCCCTGTATCTCCTCTACATATTCTTCATATTCCAACACCTAAAGTTGCTCCAAGGGGGCTGGACAGGGACTTTGGACAAGGGCATGGAATGACAGAACAAGGGGAAATGGCTTCATGCTGCCAGAGGGCAGGGTTGGATGGGATACTGGGAAGGAATTGTTCCCTGTGAGGGTGGGGAGGCCCTGGTACAGGTTATCCAGGAAAGCTGTGGCTGCCCCTGGATCCCTGGAAGTGTCCAAGGCCAGGCTGGACAGGGCTTGGAGCACCCTGGGATAGTGGGAGGTGTCCCTGCCCACGGCAGGGGTGGGACTGGATGAGATTTAAGGTCCTATCCAACCCAAACCCTTCTGGGATTCTGCAGTTCTATGAAAATGATGTGACCATGTTCCTATATTACTCAGTAATATATTATGCACTAATAATCATCACAAAATGCTCTTTGGTTTACTACGCCAAAAAGAAAAAAAATCCATGAGAAGTATAATCTAGGAAAGATCTTGTTCCACTAACAACTTCCATAAACAGTCACATGTAATTTTTTCCAGAAATGAGTCAAAAGATCACTTGCTAAGCCACTGGCTGGTACAAACAGGTATTATTTGCCATTAGGTAAAGCTCATACCAGCGAGCTCCAAAAGGGCACAACGTTGAAGAGCACCGTGGGCTTTGCTTTGCAAACGTTCTTTCCACACACCTGCTAGGCTGGCACAGCTGAATTTTCCCATTCTTGTCAAGTCTTTCTCATTTAAGATGAGTAATAGTGCCAGATTTCTGAAGTAATACACCACTTAGTGTCGTATTCCCCGGTAAAGTTCCTCTGTAACACTTTTATTTGCAAAGGTTACTATGACAGCTGCTTGGCTGAATATATTTTCAGATTGGGTATTTATGTTCTTCCATAGCTATTTGAATTCTTCTTTTATTTCATGTGTTGAATCTCAAATAAAAATTTTATCAACTTTGGAATGTGATTCATTATTTAATTGATCAGGATCATTCTCTGTAATTGCTATAATTCACCTCATCTTTTGTAGGATACGTTCATCTTCTACCCTCAATCTTTAACTGACTGCAGTTTTATTTGCTGCACCTTCTTCATCTTTTATTAATTGATTGAGCTGTGACAGTTCCTTTTGAAACACCAAGAAGAAAAGACAAAATGTTTTCATGGTTTCTGAGGCCATCACAGTTCTCCAGCCTCCCATCCTGTGTGGGGTGGATCACAGACATTCACACAATCCACCTCAATTTTGAGTTATTGAGTCTGCAGCTCAGTCACTTGTGGTTGACTTGGAACATATCTTCTAGGAAGTTTTCCAATTTCAAAGACTTCAAGTGACAAAAATTATCCCACATCCCATGTGCAGTATCCAAATGTTAAATTGCTCTAACAGCTGAATTATGTGCAATCTTAAAAATTTACACCTCATTTCTGATATAGCTTTTTCAGCTTGGGTTTATAGACAGACGACCATTTTCTGCCTGTATCTTTCTTGTGATTAAAAGGGCTTGTGGAATTGTGTATCTTCTCTGCTTTATTTAATGGGCTTAAATGCAGGCTGAAATAAGTGGTATGTAACTGCAATAGGATTTTTAAAGAGATAATTTGAGGGCTCACTGGACAGCTTTGGAGGCAGTTAGTGAACACGCAGCTGGGTTTTAAACATATATAAATATATGTATGAGGGTTATATAGTTATATATAGATGCTACAGGTGTGGAGAGGGGACTAGACACTCAAGCTGGGAATTTCTGTAGGAAATCTCCTATACCAACACAGCTGTTTAAAGGTTAGTGAGCCCAGGGCATGATCAAGTTACTATCTCTGCTTCCTTCCTCTTCTTCATCTTCTTGTAGGCATCTTTGATGACCTGGTCTCAGGTCCCATATGGGTAAGGTGAGTACATCAGGTCTTTCTTAAACATAGAGGGAAGAACAGGGTATGAGAACTACAGACTACAGCCTGTGATGTTTCAGGGAGGGAAATTACCAGACACTTTATGAAAAGTCTTTTTTTTTTTTCTTCTCCTTTTTTTTTTTTTAGATTTTCCTTAGTAGCTTGGCAACATGTAATTCTCCAGTCTCCCAAACCCTGTCATCTAAGTTATGTTAGGATTCAAACAGCTAGCAGACTGTAAACAGGAGAGATTAGTCATCCTCAGATCCCCAGCATTACCATTTTGGAAAGAGGGAGAGTGGTTCCTGTACGACCCCGCGCTGTTTACATTGGGGTAGCAGCAGGGAAGAACATGGGAAAGTCAGATATAAATGGCACTTGAGAAAAAAATTGAAATCATTTGCCAGCCCTGCAGCCTACTACGTAATCGCTCCTGAGTGGTGCTCAGCACTGTCTCGCAGATGCCCTTCAGTAGGATGAACCCGAGCATCACAGTCTAGTGAGCGGGAGACAGTCTGCTGCTCTGTTTGAGCTGAATTCCCTCCTCACCATGGTGACCAAGAGAGTTTTATCTGATCTGCTATTCTGGCAAGGTCCTCCATCATTTCTCTGTCTTCTCAGCGCAAGCCTCCTCATCGGCGTTTTCCAAGAAACCTCAATCACTCTACCTGACAGAGCCGGACTTCCTTCCAGCAAATGAACACAGAGGCCCAAAACTGTCTTTGGGAAAATATGCTATTCCCTCTTGGAAGGATTCCAAAGGGCAGGCTATCCCAGCAAACCTCCTTGAGGACCAACAGCCTGGTAGTAGCTGCCCCAAGGTTGTGTTTCAGTTTGTGTCTATAAACACCAAAATAGAGTAGAGCAATGGGATGTGTAAAGGTGGGGCCTTTCAGAGCTTAAAGAGGGTTTACAAGAAAGGGGAGCAGATGTTTTAGTAGGGTCTGCAGTGACAGACAAAGGGAAAATGGCTTTAAATTAAAGGAGGGTAGATTCAGGCTAGATATTAAGAAGAAATTATTGGTAAAGCCCTGGCACAGGTTGCCCAGAGAAGCTGAAGATGCCCCATCACTAGAAGTGCTCAAGACCGGTTTGGAACAGGTTTGGAGAGACCTGGGATAGTGGCAGGTGTCCCTGCCCATGGCAGGGTTGGACTAGATGTCCTTTAAGGGTGCCTTCCAACCCGAACCATTCTAAGTCTCACTGGTGCCATTTCATTCTGCACTCGAGCACCGACGTTGCAAACACTCAGCAGGTCATCCTGGGGTTTCCAGCTCCAGCTCTGGGGTGGTAAGTCAGGGTGATGTTACCTTCAGCTGAGACAATCCGGTCTCAGAGGTGCTGTAAGAGTCATCCAAGCCCTGTGCTATTGTTCCTGCTGCTGTGTTTTGTCTGGGCAGCCCAAACTCTTATAAACAGGAAACCGGAGACTTCAGATGATTTCTCCGCTTGAATAGAGATTGGTACAAGTATTCCAGATTGCTGCCCTTCTTCCAAACAAAACTCATTTATATGAATATTCATAGGCAATTAAACTGTCGTGACTACTTAAGGAAATGCCTGGACTTACATATAGATTAATGTGCGTGTGTTTAGGCTACAGGTCTTGCTCCAGGACCTACGGATATCAATCTATTGTTCGGTCCTTAAGCTGCCAGCAGGCATGTTTTTCTCCTGAAACTCTTCTCCCATAAATACCAAATAAAACTATAGTTTGTGCAATAGTCCCAGAGATATCNGGTTTACAAGAAAGGGGAGCAGATGTTTTAGTAGGGTCTGCAGTGACAGACAAAGGGAAAATGGCTTTAAATTAAAGGAGGGTAGATTCAGGCTAGATATTAAGAAGAAATTATTGGTAAAGCCCTGGCACAGGTTGCCCAGAGAAGCTGAAGATGCCCCATCACTAGAAGTGCTCAAGACCGGTTTGGAACAGGTTTGGAGAGACCTGGGATAGTGGCAGGTGTCCCTGCCCATGGCAGGGTTGGACTAGATGTCCTTTAAGGGTGCCTTCCAACCCGAACCATTCTAAGTCTCACTGGTGCCATTTCATTCTGCACTCGAGCACCGACGTTGCAAACACTCAGCAGGTCATCCTGGGGTTTCCAGCTCCAGCTCTGGGGTGGTAAGTCAGGGTGATGTTACCTTCAGCTGAGACAATCCGGTCTCAGAGGTGCTGTAAGAGTCATCCAAGCCCTGTGCTATTGTTCCTGCTGCTGTGTTTTGTCTGGGCAGCCCAAACTCTTATAAACAGGAAACCGGAGACTTCAGATGATTTCTCCGCTTGAATAGAGATTGGTACAAGTATTCCAGATTGCTGCCCTTCTTCCAAACAAAACTCATTTATATGAATATTCATAGGCAATTAAACTGTCGTGACTACTTAAGGAAATGCCTGGACTTACATATAGATTAATGTGCGTGTGTTTAGGCTACAGGTCTTGCTCCAGGACCTACGGATATCAATCTATTGTTCGGTCCTTAAGCTGCCAGCAGGCATGTTTTTCTCCTGAAACTCTTCTCCCATAAATACCAAATAAAACTATAGTTTGTGCAATAGTCCCAGAGATATCGGTTGACCCAGACTGTATTTGTTTGCATGAGACATCTTTACAGCACTCTGGGGAAAAACCAGACTTTCAAAACCAGAACATCTATCCTCAGACAAATCTGCTGAACCGTGGAGCCGTATTTCCTGACTTCCAGGTATTTCTTTTGGAGTAGATACAGTAACACTTGTACATCATTCTGAGTCACTCCTTGTGCATATGTGCACATTACATCCATTTTCTCCCTCGCTGACAGGGCATTGCCAAACGATTTAGTTTAGATAGAGCTGGCTCTTCAGCATAATTTTTCACACACACATTTTAGCGCCCTGAAAGCTGAATTCTGATTTACAACCTTTTTGGAATTTGTTTTTCACCGTGGTTTATGCCAAAGATGTTTTATTCATATAAAACAAATGCCTGACATTTGTTTCATTAAGATATTAAACTTGCACTCCGTTTGCTCTCCTGGAAGACAGCAGCCATGTAAAGGATTGCCAGGCCAGGCTCTGGCGTGGGCATGGCTGAGGGACTCAGAAAATGGCATGTGAGCTCATCTTTTGCAGCTCTAACTAGGCAAGCCCTGTTCAGAGCCCTGATTCAGTGGCTATGAAATAAGCCAGAAAAGCACCCAACCCCACCCTTTGCAGCTGGAGCTTTGTCTGAATGTGATAAGAGATCATTAATTTTCAATTTGACCTCAGCCTATAACATTCAAGTGGCCTCTTTGTTCTCATAGAGATGTTACAAGCAAGGTCTGAGTCAAGGGAACAGGAACGGAAATATTAAAATAGTCCTAAAAACCTCTTTAGTCTTGTGATCTTGCTCCTCCTAACTCACACTGCACACACCTTATCCATCGGACCATCACGGCCCCACGACATGGATTTCCTCTTGGTGACTGCTTCTTTCCCAGAACAAACAACCCTGGTCAGCCAAGGTGAGCAGTTGTGCAATGGTAATAATGGATATTGAAACTCTGCTGCGAAAACATGTTGTGAACAAATCACTGGGGCAAAGTTTATTTATATCAAATGTCTGCGTGTAGCATTTATAACAATCCAAAGTCAGAATAAAAGCTGAAATTCACTGATTAAAGTGCTTGCTGTGAATAGCTCGTACAGCTCTGAATTCAAAGACAGAGTTGAAGAAGTTGTTATTACAATCCACTGCAAAAAGAGCTATTGTGAACCTATGGGCACATCAACAGCTGTCTATGGAAAATTATTATTATTAGAGAATAGAAAATGTCCTATTTTTAACAGATAATCCCAGAATCTGGGTTGAATTAGAATGAAGGAGAGCCCATCTTCCACATCCTTTTTCATTCAGGCATTTGGCAAGCCGAGACTTTACACAATGTAATTTAGGATGTTTAAATTGCTGTTTGTTACTGGTGGTTTCTCATTGCAATACCTCAAATACTTCAGGAGAGGACGTAAGGCTTGAGTCCTTCTGTAAATACACAGAAGCAGAATATGCTGCTTCCTACAGCTCTTAGGTGCTTTAGGCTGCTCAGTTTGGGTTCACAGGGTTGGAACAAGATTGTTTTAGGGTTGTTTTAATGTGGTTTTTCTGCTTCCACGTAAATCCAGTTTTCCATCGACTAACTCATGATTTGTACTGAAACAAACCTTTAAATCCTAAGATTCTGCTCCCTCTGACAGAATTAACAGGCCTGGATGGCACCAGAACTGGGACTGGCAGTCATCAGAGACTTCATTTTCTCTTCTCTTTGCATGCTCTGGGGGAAGAAATCCTGTTGGGAGGTTATCCTATCAAGTATGAGGAAAAAGGATGTGCGACCTTGATTGTGTCTTCAGAAACCTTCATAACAGCCTGAGACCTGCTCAGAAGCCTTTGGAGCTATATGGGCAGGAAAAATAATTTATATGTCAAGTAACTGAACTCAAGGAATATCTTCCTTTATAGATCTGAACTATTTTATGCAAGTTCAAGGGTACTGGAAAAGGAGAGATGATGGCTTAACTTTGTTAAGATGTTTGGTGACTTCCAGTCAGAGTCAAGCAAAAAACTGTCGGGTTTTTTGTTTGGATTTCTTGATGATGCCTTTAGACTTGTAGGTATACATAGCTTTTCTGTGGAAGAAAAAAAGAAAAAACAACAAAAAACCCCAAAAAACCAAAACAAAACCCAAAACCCAGTGTGGGTTTGACAAAATTTCAGCTTCCTGATGATATGTGCTCAGACAATCAGGGAAAACAAGCAATATTATCTGGGTTGCACCACATTATGTGACCTATGTGAAGGGCTCAGGCAGAAACTGAGACCTGATAACACTTAACGCTAAATATCCTTATGGGGAAAAAAAAATATTGTGAAATACTTTCACAGACAAATGGTGATCTTGAGCAATTTTCTCTTGGTCAGTGGGCAATGCTGAAACTTGAGCCCAACACTGATTTTAAACAGTTTTGCTCTCTTTAGCTCTGGTATTAATCTGCAGTGTGCCACTCTGCTCTGGACTGATTAGCAATGAGCTGATGAATTTAACTGCAAATATTGGGAAGAGTTCTTCCAAATCTGCACTTTGTATTGCAGTTGTTAATACCTTTTTAATTGTTTTTCTTACCCAGTTTTTAGCTGTCTGAATATCATATTAATTAAACAAATTCAGAATGGGTTAATTCAACAACTGGAAGGCTTATATTTATCATTGCTCAGTAATACTACCCAAGTGTCAGCTCTTAGTTTGAAAAATTCCTCTGAACTAGTAAACCAGAGAATAATAAAGATACTATAATTTTCTTTCACTAAAATAAACAGAATATTTTCCTAGTTAATTGTTTACATGTCTTACTCCTGTCACTTCTTTCCTTTCATCCTTATTTTTCTTGTTTTCCTTTATTCACGTTTCATCTCTTGAACTTCTTATCTCTCTAATCCCTTATCCTTTATGTTTTTGTTTTATCTCTCATTCCACCATTTTATTCCCTGTTTCCTAAGCCTATCTCCCTTTCCATGCTAGGCTCCCCAGGCTTTAAATGCCCTCTGAACCCTTTTTCCCTTTCCCCCAGTTCTCTACCTTTCTCTTCTCTTTCATTTTTCCTTACAGCAATCTCTGCAGAACAATACTAGAAGTTGAGCTGGCAAGCTGACAAAAAAGAACAGTTGGAAAGAAAAGTTTACTCAAAGACAGGAAAAAAAACCAAAAAACTATAGGAAGGTGTTGCCAAATCATCTGCTTTTTCAGATGTGAAACTTTTAGCAAAGCTCTCTGCAGCACTGATGTGAGGGAAGGAGCAGGAAACACTATCAGGTTGCCAGATGACTTGAGGATGGTGAGGTGGGATTCTTAAGTGCACGTGATAGCAGTAATTCAGGATATTATTCCTCATGTAAAAATAGCTATGCAAAATTAACACAAAGGCTTTGGTATAAAAAGATAAAAGCCAGGAAACTCAGAGGCTCCGCAGCTCTTTTTTATCTCATTTCATTTTGGTTTGGGGATCGTGGGGAAACAGCAGAAGAGAGAGAGTGTTTACTTTGCAGCATCTGGGCCAAGGTGTAGTCACGACAAAAGGTTACCACAGTCCTGCTGGGCAAATGGGTGGGAAGAGGACCTGAGGGTAAAGGTGACGATCTCAGGCTGGGGGCACAGGGACAGAGATGGGAAAGGTGAAAGGTAAAGATGGAACAGGTCATGGGGCCATGTGTAGGCACCTACAGACCACATGGTGGGTCTATGAATGAGAGAAACTTTCAGCTTTTTGTGACTTGCCCAGGGGTGTGTTTGTCACTGGGGGTAGAGTAAACCACTTCAGGCTTTGCCTCACAGAGTCTCACCTTTCTAAAAGCTTAAAGAAATGTTCCTTCCCTGAAACCTGAGCGGCTCCAGTTGGCAAATCTCTATTAGATTGCATTGGTTTACTCTGAATTTGAATTTCACTCCTGGAAATAGCATGGTCATGTGAAGAGAGCTGGAGATGGGATTTCTTTTCCCATCCCCACCGTGCGAGCCGATGACCCCGGGCCTTGACTTGCATTCCTAATAGGATAGGCCTTCCTTTGTAAGGATTCTTTAGCACCTGTAGGTTACGTGTTCAATTAGCATCTATATCCTGAACCGAGCTGAGTTGCACAAGCTTTGAAAAAAGTAACAACCAAATGGCTAATTAGGTCAAATTTGGGGCGTATCAAACTTGACAGTGTCTGGCTTACATCACTGTGGATTTACATAATGGAACTTAACGGCGCTGAAGAGTCTGTTGTCTACTCTGATGACTCTATGGAAGCTTTTCTCCTGTAATTTTCTTTTAAAACATAAAATTTTCACTCCAAAGAATATCTTCTTGATAGCTTTTCTGTGTGTCTTGTATAGAGCAGGGCTTATGCTGCTCATTACCTGGGCTACTAACACAATAGTATTGCAATCAGTTATCTTATTTTTCAGAACTCAGTAATCAACGTCAGCAACCAATTGTTTAGCAAATTTCCTTTTTAAAACCAAAGCTATTTTTCAACTGTTTGTTCAACTACAAAAGCCTGGGAGAGATGGCAAAACCCATGAGGACTCAAGGTAAATGCCTTTGTTTGTCTTTTCCAGAGATACTACCTACCAATGAGCAATAATAATAAAAAAGCAAACAAACCAACAAAATCTTAAGTTAATAAAGTTTTATATTCTTACTGTGGCTTCCTCTGTCTTCTAGCAGCCCATCCTGTACATCAAAGGTCAGAAAGAACACAATGAGTCACTATCAAAACCCAAAGAATGCTTCGTGAACAATTACTATACATAAATTGCAGCCTGGTATTTCATTTCTGTGCCAACTCACAGTAATACAGCCCATTTCCTCTGCTTTTTTTTTTTTTTTTCTTTCCCTGCTGCTTTTGTCCATAATAGCAAACAGCTTTGTTAATCTGCTCACAGAGCTTGACTTTTTCCTTTTTTTTCTTTTTTTTTTTTGGGTGTACTTATACTACTGCCTTTTTGAGTAGTGGGCAGCAGTTGTGTGAAGTCTTTTCCTCCAGCTCTGTAGGCTACGCTTCTTTGGTGTGTCAGAGTCCCCAACAACTCTATAAGACTGCCAGGCTTTGTAGCCAAAAAAATCATTAGGAATACTGAAAGGGTCCCCTTTGAAACCCAGAATGAAAGTGTCCCCCAGAGAGGAATCAGCTGTACCTGAACTCATTCCTAGCAGAGGGAGTGAGCCCTGGGCAGCTCTGAAACCTGTGCACATCCCTCAACACATCCACTGTGTGCAGGACCAATCTCAGGATCCAGTGACCCAGTTCAGCAAACATGGTACCTTAAAAACTCTTATTACTGTGCATTTGAGACAAAACAGGCCTGTTTGGAGCCCAAAGTATCTTAGTGATCATCATACTTGGTTTTCATCCCAGTTTTCCCACTACTGGCAATACCTTGTGTCCGTGACTCTTGCTGCAATCCCCTCCAGAAAAAGCAGAGACATTGCATGGTATAACATCCAAGAAATAAAAATCTTAAAAAAATGTGCTGAACAAATATCATGCAGACAAATAAAGGAGAATTGTTTTTCAGAAGGTAGGATTTATGTGTGTGTATGCAATTAAATTATGAATACAAATTCAGATTTACAATGTCTTCGTGTTATTACCTACACACTCAAATTCTGCACACTGGTCAGTTTTAAGTAGTCTGCTGGTTAATATTTATTGCCTCTAACGAGCAATAATATGGACTAGAAAGTTGTGATGACAAGTAGCAACAACTGGCATTCTCTCAACAATTCCACAATAAGAAAAGAGGGAAGTAAGATAATATCAGCCAGCTTCCTTCTGAAGAGGTTTGGTTAAGTCAGAATTCTTCGTTTTAGAAAATTACAAAGCAAAACTACCTCAGACTACTATTCTACCTAGCATGGGAGGAAGATAGTAGATATTTTTAATGTTCCTAAAATAATCACATCCTATTGTACCCAGCTCTAGTAAAAGGTAGACTAAAGTAAAACACTGCTTTTTTTTTGCCAGTTGAATTGTGAGAAATGTTCAAGGACCCTTTGCTTCAGTTCATAATAACAGAAGTAATCAGATATGTTTGAGAGATGTGTATTCTATGCCCTGCCCATACACTGAAACACAGGACTCAGTCAGGTCCAGGGCTTTGATTTGTCTTCAAAAATATTCACATCAACTACTGACATGAAGGTGACCCCAAGAAGGGTTTGTGACTGTGCTTGCAATACACTCCACAAGTTTGGAGTCTAAATTTTAATTATTGACTCCGTTATTAACCCATGAAATTTCCTGTTTTCAAGCTCTAAAAAGGAGGTGGTAGCACTTACATATCTTTGGGGATTAAGAGCTAATCCTGGAGGGGCTCCAGGCTGACAGCATTCTATACTTATAAAAAACATCACTACATCAATTGTGAATAAACCTAATTACCAACAGGTCCTCCCAAGATTGGGATATATTTTAAAATGCTATTCTGGGGCAATAGTATTATCATAGAATCACAGAATGGTTTCACTTAGAAGGGACCTTAAAGAGCACCTCCTTCCAACCCCCCTACCATGGGCAGGGACATCTTCTGCTAGACCAGGTTACTCCAAGCCCCATTATCCTGGAAATCTTGTAATATATTAATTATTTATTAAAATAGAGTGTATTTAGCAACCTTGTGTGAAAGCTGCCATAGCAGGCTAATTCATAAATCTATTTTGAGCCAAATTTCAGCAAAGCATTTGTAGTTTTTGTACATTCTTGGTTGATTAATCCTGAAGACTTGCATGTACACATATAATCTCCTTTTTTTGCATATGCTTATACCTATCTGCAAAGTACAAGTGGCATAAGCGCTGTAGAATTTGCATACATCCCAACAGAAGACTCAGTTCTGCAGGAGAACTTTTAGAATCATGACCTCTTCGAAGTTATACCAGCAAAATATAGAAAACTCGCTGTCACTTATGATGTAGAGCAAAATGAAAGTAGAGGTGATGAAAGCGCTTGCTTGTGAATGAGAGAACAATACATTCTTCGGTCTTTCCCCTCAAAGAAAATATTTCTGCCTTTTTTTTTTTTTTTTATAAATTTTCTTTCTTCTATCACACTAACTGAATGTGGGTGGAAAACAGTAGAAAAAGAAAGGGTCATGTTTGCTCCTCAAAATTTGAAGACGGTGTTTCTTTCCTTTGCCACAGATGCTCCGTGCTCATCAGTTGCCGTGTACTTCTGAGAGAGAAAAGAGAGAGAGAAATTGCCAATAACATTGGTAACCTTAAGTGTAGGCATGCATAAAAATTTGCTGAAAATTGGGTTGTGGTACATGTTCTTATTTTAGATTTGCCCTTGTTAACGTCTTTTTAATAAACAGGTGCATACACTTCCCCAAGCTGTCACTGTTGTTTATCCAGTCTGCACACTTTATAAATCTACTAATGGAATAGACCCAATCATCTTAAGGATCTGTGCTTTAATAAGCTACAGTCTCAAAGTTTTCAGGAAAATACTTTCTGGCACTATAGTTCTGCTGGATACAAGCTTCACAAGGTTTGCTTTTCAAGATTAAAAAAAAAAGCGACACAATTTCACTTCTAAGTTCAGCACAATGTAATATAGAGTTTGGCACATGCTTGACATTAAGATTAGCAACAAAGTGGGATGGATGGAGGGAAGGGAAAATAGAAAGGTGTAAGAAAGGTGGACCATCTCCAGAAATGGAGAGAGCTAGGTTGTTCAGCCTGGAGAACAGAAGGCTCCAAGGAGACCTTACAGCCCCTCCCAGTGCCTGAAGGGACTCCTGGAGAGCTGGAGAGAAATTTTGGACAAGGGCCTGCAAGGACAGAACAAGGAGGAAGTGCTCTAAACTGAAAGAGGATATGTTTAGATCAGATATTAGGAAGAAATTACTGCCTGTGATATTGAGGAGGCCCTGGCACAGGTTGTTCAGAGGAGCTGTGGCTGCCACATCCCTGAAAGTGATTAAGACCATCCCTGGATGGGGCTTGGAGCAACCTGGTCTAGTGGAAGGTGTCCCTGGTCATCATGGGCAGGGTTGGTCTTTAAAGTCCCCTCCAGCCCAAGCCATTCTACGATTCTGGATCCTGTTAAGGGAACCAAACATTTACTCTGCACTGCAGGTCTCAGCCTTAAGCAGCACAAACACCCTTTACTGGATCCATCTCATGGTTCTTTGAGAACAGCATCTGCAAAGAAACTGACAGTTACAATCAGTGCATTAGAGAGATTTTTATTAATAATTACTTTGCTATTGAAATAGGTAAAAAAGCTAAAGGTATATAATTAACTGCAGTTGCATCTCATGAGTTTTAGATTGCATTGCTGGAGATTGTCCAATTGTAGGTGGAACAATAATTGCTGGAATTTCTTCTAAGTAATATCAGGGGAACAGTTTTTGCTTTTAATTCTTTACTGAAGGTGTCAGTTTGATACTCCTGGAGAATGGAAGCTTTAATATTTATCTCAGAAAATCACAGAATGGGTCAGGCTGGAAGGGGCCACAATGGGTCATCTGGTCCCACCTCCCTGCTCCAGCAGGGCCATCCCAGAGCAGTGGCACAGGGTTGTGTCCAGATGGTTCTGGGATATCTCCAGTGAGGAGACTCCACACCCTCCCTGCTCTCTGTTCCAGTGCTCAGTCACTGCCCAGGAAGAAGTTCTTCCTCAAATTCAGGTAGAACCTCCTGGGCAGCAGTTCCTGCTCCATGTGCTGGGCCCCACGGAGCAGAGCCTGGTCCATGCTCTGACCCCTCCCTGCAGATGCTGACAGACATTGGTGAGGGCCCCTCTCAGCCAGCTCTTCCTTCTCCAGGCTGAACAGCCCCAGCTCCCTCAGCCTTTCCTTGTAAGAGAGATGCTCCAGCCCCTCAATCATGTTTATATCCTCTGCTGGACCCACTCCAGCAGCTCCATGTACTGAGGACCTCCAGAAGCCAGAGGAGTGAAAGCAGCAAAATAAACCTTCACCATCTCACTGAAGTTTCTTGGAACTGGATGATCTTTAAGGTCCTTTTCAACTCAAATTGTTCCATGATTCTACGACATGTAACCCCAAATTTACCTCTGTTGCTATATCAGAAGAGGAAAATTTTGAGACATCATAAATTTGTTTTGCAGTCAAGTCTATGGCCTATACATGAGAAGTCAAATAATTGCATATTTACATGCAGCTCCTAAAGAGCTCTTTTAGCCTAGAACTTCACGTGACTTGATGTGGTATGGGTTTCACAGTGCCTCATTAGGTGAGGAACCCTTGAGCAGCCTCTGTGCTGGTCTGAGTCATGGTGATCCACAAGGAACTCCACTCTCAGACTTCACTGCCAGCATTATTCCTTCTGGGAAAAAAGCAAAAAAAAAGAAAAACATTTTACAGCAGCGAGCCTGGGCGCGGGACAGATCGAGTGATTTGCCATGAAAAAAGTTAGAGGGGCTCATTAGAGGCAAAGTTATTAGGCTAAGCAAACAGTTAATCCCTGTCACACAGAGGTAACAGAGTTGCCAGCCTTGAACTCTAAATTAAAGGCACTTTCTGAGCACCAGAGAAGTGACTCTTTTTTGCAGCTTCCTCAGTACCATCCGTCTACCATAATGCTGTGGTGTTTTTCTTTCTTTAAATTCTGGGCTCCAACTAATTACTGGCAGGAAGTGCCTATTTTTATGCCATTAGTATGCAAATGAGTGAGAAGTAGAAAAATATTCTAAAGGAACTGTTACAATATCTGTCCACAGATTACTGGCCAATTAGAACATGGGATTAGGGCTGCAGGACCCCAAAAGAGTATGGCCAAAGTCTTTCTGCTTGGGTGCCTCAAGTGTAGTTTCAATGGGAACTGTATATACACGGTCCTTTTCCTCAAAAAAAAGGGGGAAAAAAAAAAGTTCAAGCCTAAATTGCCTGCTTACAAATGAGCACTTCTACACTTGGGAAATAAATGCCTTCACTTCCTTGCCTCAATTTTTCTATCCATAAACTGGGGATAAAACATCCTGTTTGTCTGTGTTCCAGCACATGCCAGGGGTAAATTATTCAGCTGGACTGGAGGCCTCCTCATCTGTCACCCTGTTTGAAAGACACAACCTTATAAAATTATTTATAATGTGCATGGTAAGATAAATATTAAAAGATTTTTAGGTCTTACCACTTCTGCCTAGGTAAAACCCATGAAGAGCTGTCAGCCTCGTGATGTTTTCACATTTCCATAGCTTGGCAGTGTCAGGAATTCAGAGGTGCAGGACAGTGGAAAGCTACTGGAAAACAACTTTACTAGGATTTTTGAACCTACAAACTTGTGAAACAAAATGCTGCCTTATCCTAAGGGTATTTCTCATGCAAATCAGCCTTGTCGTCACTCTTTCAGAATCACTGACTAGCCAGAGCAGGAAAAAAAACCATAATTCCTCAAGTTACTGGTGTTGATGCTTCTCACAGCTGTACTCTTTGGAAATTCTGCTTCGTCACTCCATTAGGTGTTACTCATTTTGACTTCCTATAAAAAAAAATTATAAAAAAAATCTGTCTACATACCAGAGATAACACCACACTAAACTGAGTCAGTGTGACAAAACATTTCTCCTCTAAAATAGTTTTGCTGGGAAGATTTGCTATTCACTGTGGCCAAAAAGAGGGTTGATACACCTGCTTGTAACAACTACACCTCCAAAGGGGCCAGCAGAGAGATGGAGCATCTCTCCAGTGAGACAAAGCTGAGAACTGGGATTGTTCAGCCTGGAAAAGAGGTGGCTTCAGGGTGATTTCATTGTGACCTTCCAGTGCCTGGTGGGAACCTACAGGAAAAATGGGACAAGACAACTTACAAGACCACGTTGTGACAGAGTAAGGTGGAACAGGTTCAAATTCAAAGAAAACAGGTTTAGATTGGATATTAGGAAAAAAATTCTTTACTGGGAAGGTGATGAGGAACAAGTTGCCCAGGGAAGTTGTATTTGCCCCATCCTTAGAAGTGTTCAAAGCCAGGCTGGATGGTGCTTGGAGCAACCTGGTCTAGTAGAAGGTGTTCCTGGCCATGGTAGGGGGTTGGAACGAGGTGGTCTTTAAAGCCCCTTCCAACCCAAACCATTTTACAAATCTATGATGATTCTATGATAACACCTGCTCAGCCTCTTCCAGGAGCTGCACCACCTGAAAAGGCTTGAGTTACAGAAAAACACACACCTCCTACTCATTGCCTAAGTGGCAACAGCCCTGATTGTCACTCTTTTCGGCTGCTTCTCCCAGAAAACCATCTTCTTTCTAATTGTATTTATTTAGCCCACCTGGTGCATAACTCCTTGTTATTTATTCCTCCCACCCCTCCCTGCTCCTAAAACTCTTGCAAAGGGGCTCATCGCTTTCCTCGCGCGGTGTGTTTCCCGTTCCATCACTCAGCTCTGGGTTCCTTCTCCCTGTGCCCCGCAGCGGGGCAGCCGCCGGCGGAGCCCCCGGGGCCCGTCCCGCTGTCCCCGCGGGCAGGGAGGGTCCCCGGGCGGCGGGGCGGAAGGGGGGGCCGGCGCTGAGCTNACCGCCGGGGCCCGGCGTTCGGAGTGCCCGTGGGGAGGCCGTTCGTACAGACGCTCTCCTTTGGCCCTTTTGTTTTGACACGTAAGGTGTGCAGAGCAGCGGCTGCTTTTTGTGAGCAGTTAAAAGGAGCGGCAAAATGTGAACCCAGTTTGATTCCAAGTATCGAAATTGAAATGTTTATACATATAGGCAGTGCTGCTGGGGAAGATACCTGGAAAAATTGCACCCTTAATTTTGGCATTCCATTAGGCTTTATAGAAGAAGGAAAACAAAAACATTAAAAATACTATTTTTACCATCTACCTAGATTTTAGGGTATTGGTTTTATTATTACAAGAATGCCATGGAACTGAACACTTTGCAGCAGAAGAGCTGCTTAAATATACTTTGTAAACACATCCCAACTTTAGGAAAGTGTGTCTGGGATGAATGGGACTTGGCAGGTCTGCACAAATCTTTTAACACATGACTGTGGTGACTGGAGTAGCAGACTGGAGGAGACAAAGCTTTTAAGGTGCAAAAGCATGCACTTAGGTTTTTTTTTAAAGAAGTATAGGAAAGAGTTAGAAGCTTAATTTATGATTCAGAGTTGAGCCCAATAGTCAGGTAGCAGATTTTAGTGTGGGTTATAACAATGGCTTGGCATAATACAATAGAGCTATTTTATTAGACTCTATTAACCTGGTTAACCTTAAATCTTAACAATGACAGGGTTTTTATGTAAAGAACCTCTGTATGAAGTACAATATTGAATTTTAATTGAGGCTTTCAAGGCCTCATGTAGAGTGTATTCTTGCCTCATCTTTTCTCCCTTTCCTTGAAAGTCCAGGTGTACTAAAGTCAGTTTAAATGCTGTGAATGCAGGCTGCACAAATCAATTAAGGGCAGCTAGGATTTGAAATCAGCACTGCTTTTTTTGAGTTTGTGTGTACATAAAAAAGTGCAGGTTATTCTCACCGCAGTGTAAACACCTTGGTGTTTACAGCTGTGGCAATATACAACAATGTTTTGTAATTGACTTGTTTACAAAACTTGTTTACAAACTTTGTGGTCAATTTCCCCCTGGAATGATTGATAGTGAAGGTGGAGCCTAGAAAGCAAACTCTGCTCAGCTCGAGGCCTTGGCACCTTACAAATAGAGACTCAGATTCCTCCTTCAGCTGATAAAACGCCCAGTTTGATTTCTGGTGCACCTGAATTTGACTCTCCTGGGATTTGCTATGAGTTAAGCACCTGTTAGTGAACCCTTGCCTGCATTAGGATCAATACCAAGTGCAACAGGTGTTGTTGCAGAAGTGGTGCCTGTGTTCCAGCTGAAACCTGTCGCTTTTGCTGCTAAGTCACTCAGGCTCCAGTGTAAAAGTTATACAACTTCCTTAATGTTGTTTTAAAACCAGAGATACAGACATATTTTAAAGACCTAGCTGGCTGGAGGCCCATTTTAGAGTGGCCGGTAAAAGCAATAAACTATCCTCAAACATTTCTGCTCAATAAAATTTGAGAATATGAAAACAAAAGTTCCTGGTTTAGCTTTTTATAAATGTTTTCTACACCCTGTGACTGCAAAGTGCTTTGAGCCCATAGCTCAGAGCCATATGCCTTGAGCATTTTAGGCCTCTGTCCCAGTTTACAACATTGACTTTGTTACTTTCTGTTTTGATCAGAGCAGAGAAGGTTTGTGGTCTCTGACCCATGTCCTACACTGGTGAAAGTGTCTAAATAGATGATTTTATCATCAAAACAGCACTTTTTAAGTGTACTTTCCTTCACTTAGGGCTCCTGGAATCAACTGCTTGTGCAAAAACCCGAATGGCTGTTGGAAACTGTGGTAACCTCAAACACTTCCTGACATAGAGGAGGCCATTAGTTGTAGAACCATTTGCTGTATTTAAATTCCAGTCTGTAAGCTGAAATCTGACTTAAAGGAAAGAAGTAAAATATATATGCATGTCATTGTTTGTCTTCACAAGATCAGAATATGTTTATTCAAAACAATCCCATTGGGAGAGCCATGGGTGTAAGGCACTTTTCCTACAGCTGTTGAGCAAATATTTAGTGTGGAATACTGTCTTGAATTATCTCTTCCAGTTGCAATGAGGAAGTCTTGTCCATAGACTTGAGATGTTACTTGGTTAAATAAATGTGGTAACTACTGTTTCTGTAAAAATTGGGTTCACATATGTAAAATATACAATCCTGTGTGAGTAGAATTGTCCCTTGTTGTAGGGAAATACATTGAAACTATATTTTAAGGTTTAATTTTTAGTGGTATGAGAGTTATTCTGGATAGGGCTTGGAGCAACCTCGTCTAGGCAGGAAATATCCCTGCCCATGGCAGGGAGTTGGAATAAAATGATCTTTAAATTTCCTTCCAACTTGAACTGTTCAATGATTCTATGTTATGATACTGGTATAAATAACAGCATCTTAACATTGACTGTTCCACTGCTTGAGACATGAGCTGTTGTGTGGTGGGAGTAGTAACAAAACCAAAGCAAATGATTTGTTGACTTGAAAGAGCGAGTCTCTGGTTGTTTGGAATTAGTTGTGTAACATAGTATTATTTTTAATTTAAAGAAATTGCAAAAGTGAAGAGCAAACTCTAAATATACTCAAGGCTGTTAGGAACTCATGCAGCAGAAAAGGAAAAAAAGCTGGCTACCATGTTGGTGGTTTTTTTTTTTTTTCTTGCTATTTGTATGTGAGAAATGTTCTCTCCTGAGTTTGTAAAGCAGGAAAATCACGTTAATCTTTGGTGGCAGGATTGTTAACGAGGGGCTGTGGAGATCCAGCCTTGGGCTGCCCCCAGCCCTCCGTAAGCAGAGCAGTTATCGGTGGGGAAGCGTGGCCTGAGTGCTGCAAGGACACAGAACCCGGTGTGAATTTCACTTCTCTGTGGATTTATATCAAAGGATGTCTTAAATGTGCACCTTGGCTGGCCATATTGCTGCGTGTCAGATGTGAAAGTAAAAATAAACGTGTGAAGCACCAGGCAGAGTAGGAAATGCAAATCTGAAAACCACGTCTCCAGTCTGTTACCTGGAATCCTGGACCCCATCTCTAGGAGTTCATGGGAGCATATATATGTTTTATTTTTGATGGGCAATATTTCCTGTAGGCAGGAAACCAAAGATCTTTTCAAGTTAGAAATGACAATAAGTAGGGAAGCCAGTATTTCAGATTGCTGATATTCTGGGTATGAGTAGCTCTTTGATGTCCAAATGAGAACTGGAGGAATGTCTTAAATTAGCAGTGAAGTATGTAACACTAATGATGAAATGCAGAAGTTGGAGGAAAGCAGGCAAGGCCAGGCACTAAGTGTGGTTTGTTTTTTTTTCTTCCCCCTGAATAATTATTTTTTTAGGGTCAAAACACAGAACACAAGCAGTTGTGATATGTAAATCCCAAAGTAAGTTGATCTTGTATAAGCAACCATTATTTAAATATTTGTGTGTGTATAGCTTTGCATATAATCAAACGTGCAATATTTATTACATGTGTAACTTGCTGAATTGTAGTTTTGTGGAATTGTTGTGAAAAAAATGTTAGGGTGACCAAAAAAAAGGGGAATTTAATTAGTTTTGCATCTGAAAACATCTGTATGCATTATGGCTCTCTACAACAGTGTGACCAGTGTGGCTTCACATGCTATTTTCCAGTTTTGTTCCAAGATGATTTTCGGGCAGTCACTGCCTGTTTGTGCAGCAGGTTGTCTGTGTTACTGATGCTCAATGGTACAAGTATGAAATTGCCTTAAATACCACAGGAATGTTTTCTTCTTGGAGGTGCAACAGTGGTTCTTGAGAAGGTCACTTTGGCAATGCCTCTGGCAACAGAAAATGTGTGGTGATCATGGTCTTGATGGATAAAACACCATCCAGAGTGCAAGATTTCTTTCACAGTCGTTTTTAGAAGCTGTCATTGAGATAAAAACACACCCTTCCAGTTCACACCTAAGTAATTGGACGCAGATTTAATATGATGCCGTGTTTTATTCCTTCTTGGGATGGAATCCATGTCCCATGTTGGGCATGACTCACCCTGGCAGGATGCAGGGTCAGGAGCGTTGGAATGGAGGCTGAAGACCTCGCTGTTGCTATGCCTTATTTTCCTCAAGAACTGAGAATTCCTGCCTCCTAAAACCTAATAAAATATACATATTAGAAACAGACCTGTTATAAAGCCATTTTGTGGAAGAACTTCCAGAATATCACAAACCTTTGTGGAAAAGGAAGTGTTTGGGAATGCTCAAAACTCAGAATGGATGATTAGCCAGAGCAGTGGTGCTGTGACTTAGCTCTATTTCTAGACCACCTCTTTGAAAAATATCCCACTTTTTCCTGTTCTTCCCAATCGGTTTTGGGGGAGGAAAAAAGTTAACCTCAGAGCTGTGTGTTAATAACCTTATTGTGGAGTATGTGACTATATAAATCTTGATTCTGTTTTATTGGTGTTTATTTACCAGGTGACACCTTTGTAAATAAAATAGAAGTGAAGTCCCTGTTGCATTGTGAAAATAAGGTGTTTTTATAAGTATCTTGCCCAGTATATGCAATTAAACAAGTGATTTCTCAATAGCACCGTAATTCCCATAATTTTAAAACAAAATCTTCACTGAAGTGCAGCTCCTCATTTCATCTGAATCATATTTCATGTGTATCATTCTGCTTTAATATTTACTTTGCGTACAAGTATGGCAGAAAACAAAAATTCAACAAGTAGTTGAACAATACTGCACCTTTTATATTCTGGTTCTTTTCAAGGTTTACAGAAGGAATATGCTGTGAGATGACTTTGCAAAATAAATCCATCAAAATCCTGTGAAATTCTGTGTTTGTGATTTCCCAGTTGAAAGTTTTCCCTGGCTGACTGCAGGATTGCAGTTTAACACAGAAAATTTCTGAGTACAACTTTGTGTTTGGTCTGAGTTAAAGTTCTCCAAATAAGCAATAACATCAACTTGTTGACTTTACAGAATAATTTCTTGTCCTGATCTTGCTTTAAGAAAACTTTAATGAGAAATATGCTCTTGTTGTTGTTAAGTCAGTTTTCTTCTTGTTGTGATTTAAATGTAAAGGCAAGATTTATGGAAATGACTGCAGGGTGGTGCTGGCCTAATTAGTCATTATTTCTGGCAAGGCATAAAAAATTGGTTGTTCTTGTGCCTAAAACTAATAGTGTACTTTGTATTTAATCTGCAGGTCTTTTGTAAAACAAATGGTTGTGCTAAAAACTGCAAAATACACACATTTAAAGTTCGTATGCTATTATTTTGCGTGCTGTTCTGGCATGTGATTTAATTTTTTCATTGACAGTTAAATTTACTATTATGTGTATTTGAAATGTATATATCCTTTGAAAACTAGGAATAGTAGTAGCTGAGCTGGAATTTGCTGTAGAAATTTTGGAATTGAGTATGGCTTTTTTACCAGTGTCTATTGAAGGATTAAACACAAAGCACTGCAGTGCTTTATAAGGGTACTAATACCTATTACAAGTTTTTTTATTTTGTGAAGAGTTTTAGGATTATCTGTGTGATATGTTCACCATTGGGCTGAGGGGTGTCTTTTAGGGCTTTCTTTTTGTAGGCCTTGTTGAGATGAATTACCAGTAATTGGTATTTCACCCAGAAGCGACCCAGGTGACTTAGGAATTCCACCACCTTCAGCATGTGGAATGTCTCTCTTAATCAGGCTTAAGAGAGGGGGGCAAAATATTCAGCAGGGCATGTGACACGAAGGCTCCCCTGTGCCTTTGCCCTCTCCTTGTCCAGCCACAGCTCTTGGACATCCTTAGTGACCATGGGATGTTGCTGAAGCACAAAGCTGCTCTGCATGTTCACGAATCTGTTTCGTGATTAAACTTTTAAAAGTCACAGCCCCCAACACGCAACTGCAGTTTCATGGTAGCTCTGACATTATTTTACTATTCACGCTGTGAATTTCATTCTATAGTAAAATGAATATTATAGTGGCCTTTTAAGTTGGTTGTCAGTGGAGAATAGGGAAGCTACACTTAGAGCATCTGTATGCAATCTTGGCGACAAGTAGGACCCTCTGGAAAGCTGTTACTGTTGGGGCAGAACTAATCATTCCATGTGAAATTATATAAGGAGAATTAGCTCTGACTCTACCTCATTTCCTTTCATACCGCTGTGAAAATAAGCTTAGGAACGTCAAACCTTCCCTCCTTATTTCTCTAAGTACTTGGTTAAATACTTCTTTTTATTAAGGCTTATTTATTGGAGGTGCTAGAAGAGAAAATATAACTGTCTGTATTTCTAGGTACTGGTGGGATGTGTGTCCTTGCCCAGCTTGGCAGTTGTGATTCCCTTCCCAGGACTGGATTCCTGGGATCAGTTGCTGTTGCCTTCTCTGACTTTATTTCCCTGGCGGATCATTTTGAGTACTCCACATTTAAGGTAGCATGCTTCATGTGAGAGAAAATTGTCAATCACAGCCTGCCTGGGCTATTTAGAAAAGAGAGATATCAAAAGCTGCTTGGAGCTCTAAGGAGCAGTCAAGTCACCTGCTGAGTTGCCTGGCAGGAGCCTAAACTCGTGCAGCCTTCAAGTTTAGGAAAGAAAATGGGGATCTCGGGAGGTCGTGGCCCTGTGCTGAGGCCCTGTACTGTATGTGTGAGAGTGTAGTTCAGTGTCAAGCCAGAGAGAGATGTACAGGCCTTTCCTGACATGTTCTTCTTACCAGGTCTTAAAAACAATCAGTGGAGATTTGTGTAACCCCTCATAACCTAATCCCTTGTTTAACTATCCCTAGAGGTAGCATATTTCCTCTAATACTATTCTAATTTTTTTCCTAACCTGTTAAGCTTCTTGGGTTGGTTTTTTTTTTTTTATTTTTATTTTTATTTTCCTGCTGTGGATATTGCAGTAGTGGAGCATGATTCTTGTAGCTGCTGTTAACCTATTTTGAAGCCTGTCTTGTCTTTCTTTCTTTACCTTCTTTTTTTGTACTCACTGTTTAACTCTCCCCAGATTGCTTAGGTTTTTTAGGTTTTCTTTTGAGCTCTTATTTCCTACATCTGTATTGAGACCTGAGCATAACGTACAACCTGAGGATCAGTGATGAACAGAATAAATCTTAACATCTTTTGCATGTGTTGCTCCCCTCATTACTATTGTAAATTGGACTTTTTTTTCAATTTTGGCATTCAGTTCAGGATTAAACCCCTAGTTTCAGTTCTGCTGTTAATCCCTTAGTCTTTTCTCAATTCTTACTCTGTTTCCCAGAGTGCTTGCAGCATTTCCCAGGTAACTACCAAATTTTGCAACTATATTGTTCATCATCCAAGTAATAAATGAAAACATTAAATAATCCTGCACTGAAAATTTCAAGAGGAAGAAGCATATTATATTCAGAGTCCTGTAACCTGTACTTCATTCCAGACCCAACCTTTGGAACTGGAGTCACAGAATAGTTGAGTTGTGCTCTGATTCCCTCGTTGTCTTTGGAGCCATTGCTTGTCTTGCTTCTGTCTGTGTCTGTCTTGCATTGAGAAGCCTGAAATGGGACAAATTAAATCTGACATCTTGTAGCTATAGGTGTTTAGGGAGGGGAATTTTAATGAGTTGAACAAAGCTTGGAGAATGTTTACATGGATCTGCATCTGTGGATGACTCAGTTTCTCTGAGTGGTGTGTAAAAATCATCTTTAATTATACTCCTATGTCTGACCCATAAATGGTCATTCTTCATGGCTGCTAGATCAACACTTTAAAAAAAACAACTCTGATCAATCATATCTCAAGATGTGAAATGTTATTTTGTGAAACATAGACAAGGGAGAAAGGGAAGAAATGCTCTCTGCTTCAAAAACCTTTTGTTTCTTTCTACTTACTTGGAACATAATCTGCTGATATTTTTCTTTTATGTTGGTGTTTTACTACACCTGATGTGATCAGAAACACTTTTTTATCCTCTGCACTGGCATTTCCAAAACCAAAGCAACTAAGATGCTGACAGAGTTGGGAAGTCACAAGGACTGTGGCTTACAGTTAAGGCAGATGTGATTGCAACATCTGTGCCTAGGAAAGCTGCAGTCTGATCTGCCTTCTGTCTTCAGGATTTCTGGGATTCCAGAAGCAGAAGTGGTGCAGATAAGACATGTCCTCTGAGGTTTTGAAAGGCTTCTGCTCAGATTGTAAAGCTCTTCCTTATTAGGCCCACAGGAAACACATCTCCTCTAGCACAGCCAAATTGGTATCATTGTTAAATACTTCTCCTCTGGCTCTCTGGTGGTAACTCTGCTGCGTGGTGGGGTTATTTGGGATGAAGTGCCTCTGTGGCTGCCTCTGTGTATTGACTAGCTGAGTATATTACTGGCATGTAACTGCGTGTGGTAATTTCTGACTTGGAAGCTGTGATGCAGCAAAGAACAGTTTATAGAGGGTTTTCCACCTTTTTCCTTAAATTGGACTCTGTTGGCCTAAAATTTGGGACTTCTAACTTGAAATCTCCATTAGAACACAATCTAGTAAAAAGGAAGAAAAACCCCAAAGCCTTGGCATCAGGCAAATGAAAATTCATTTTCTTTAATGACTCTCCCCTTTGCCAACTGTGTTCTTGGAAAATGGGCCTTTGCACTTGGTTTGTTTTCAGTGCAACTGCTGTGTTGGTTTCTGGGTGGCATAAAATTGTGCATATTCCTCTCTGGGTTATGAAGAAAGCCCTGCCCTTTCCCTCATCTCTGCACTGCAGTTGTGGGGCAGCTTCCTGACCTCAGGAGTGTTCTCCTTACGGTGCTTCTCCTCTGCTGTTGTGTCCTGCTCTGAAGGCTGTGCCAGGTGAGATGTGCTTGCTGTTCTTTCCCCTTTCAGGAGAGCTCCTCTGGCCCGATGTGCAGCTGGTGGGAAGAGAGAAACTGGTGGCCTTCCTCTGTTCCATCTGTACCTTTGAAAGGACTTCCCTTAATGCAGTGCATGGCAAGCAAAGCAGGTATGATCTGTGGGAGTTCCACAGCAAACGCTTCAGAAAAGCAAAGATTCACTGCTCTAAGTTCACAAATCTGTCCTGCAGGAGAAACAGTAAGTAAGACATTAAAAAAGTAACTGGATGAAACATTAAGACAATGTCCTCATGACCAAAGCAGGTGGTTTGCATAATTTCTTTCATGCATAGTTTTTATGTTGTTGTCATCATAACAATATGTGACAGATGAATATGCTTTTCTCTCAGTGATGTTTAAAATTTGATTACCTGAATATTGATGATACTCAGTGCTTAGAAATATTTGAAGACTTTTGTGCTTTGCTAGATTGTACATAGAGTAACTTTGGAAGTTGAACAGTATATTTAACTGCAGAATATCCTAAAATAAGTTCTTAATAGTCTGGATGTATTAATATTCATTTTTAGAGTTTACATTGTTAAATGTTAGTTATTAAATTCTGTTCAAGATGTAAACTCTGTTCTGTTTTCCAGCATTAATTATGCAGGTTTGAAATTCTCAGTTTCATTTTAAGGTAGGGCTGTTTATTTGTACGTAGCTGTTGAAATAAATTACCAGTACAAGAAAACATTCTCCTAATAAACGAGGGATGCCTGGAGTTGGCTCTGCTAACTGAGACAATTTAATTCATCCATCATCAGGGATGATGTTTCTTAGCAACACAAAGTATTTTCACCCGGGGCGCTTTCACAAACTTTCACATTTTTCTTCAAATACAGCCTTGGTAGTGTTTTATATGACCTGAAGTTCGTCCATCTGTCCTGAAGCTCCCAATACTTTGCCATTCTCTCCAGTGATCAAATGATCCGATATATGGGGGCTTTTTCAGCTTAATAATACACAAGTTGACTAGAGAATCGTTTCGCATGTCAGATTTTCCAAAGGGTTCTGGGAAATTATTTGTTGCTCTATATAGCAAAGCTAAAAGTTATTGAAAATGTGTTACAGTTTCATAATAAAACAGATCCGAAAATTATTGGCTGGAGAGCCAACTAAATGCTTTCTGATAGCCATAGCCTCAAGGGGGATACTTGGATCATTTGCAATAAAGGGATATCTTTGATATCTTTTGGTGAATTGACTAGTATTCTGTTTAGATCATTATTTATGAAAAAAACTGGCTTGGTATGCAATGTTACATTATCAAATTGTTTGGGTGTAAGAATTGCCTTAATGTATCGCCAGAATTTTCCATGTTTATTCTTTTTATGTGCTGCATGAAATCAGAAGAAGCTGTTGATCCATTAAGACTGCCTTTACTTCTTGCTTTCCATTTTTTCAACATGTGTGGGGATGATTTGATCAGTGTAATTACCACCTGGGGAGACTTGGCTTGCTCAAGAAACCCCTTCAGGTATGTAACAGGTGTTATTCAGTATGGAGAGCACACATCTTCCAAGTGCAATGTGTTATTTTGCTTTGAGAAATAATATATCTTGATTTTTTTGGTAAACTGCTCAGGAAACTTCTGTTATGTGAAGAAGTGACTAAGCCTTTGCTTCTGTCTTGCTTTGAGAGGAAAAGTTTTAGTGGTGCTTCCTTGCCAGCAGTGCATAGTGGCAAGTGTTTGGAAAATGTTGTGATGAGGTAATTATTACTCAGCTTATTTCACAAAGAAGGTGACCAGAACCCTTTTAAATCGTGGGAAAAGAAATTACAAAAACAGTGTTTTGATTCTTCCTCATAGGTAGAAAAATGCTGTGTTGTAGCTCATGTCATCTTAGCTTTAATTTGCTGACTTTTCATGGCAGCACATGAAGTCTTTGTACACATATGCAAAAAAATTAATGGAATACTTAATTGTATGTCCAAGCTGGGACATCTTTTTTGAGGTGATCTTATTGCAGTGTAGATATTTCATGACCTGATGTTAGTGTCCAGGTGTTTCCTGAAGTTCTTTGAAGAATCACCTAAGTTGGAAGCTTTTTGTGTTATCCCACAGAAAATGGTATCTGAAGAAAAGGAGAGAGAAAATCTTTTGCTAGCCAAGCCTTCAAGTCTCAAGGCTTTGCAAACAGCAGCAGTCACTTGTCTCTGATGTTGCCTTACCTGTGTAAGTTGGAGTTGTGGCACCTTGCGCAAAGGTCAGGGCTCTGTTTGCTCCTGCAAGGCTTTGTTGCATGTGGTGACAGACCAGCTACACTTCTACCTCTGCTTTAGCATCCTGGGCTCATCTGGGAAGCTCCAGAATCACTTGTAGGTTCTCCTTGCCCTTTTCAGGTTCTGATCAGAGAATTCCTTGTAGTTGTGGTGGCTCCTTGAGGCACCTGCACCGTCTGAAACACCAGGGGTGTTTCCTGCATGTTGGTGTTTGCCCTGCAATAAATAATGTAGTCATGTTGTAGACCTGCATTTGCATCTTGGTGCAATCAGTGAAGACTGACATGAAGGCTGGCGATTCATCTTTTGGAAAGTCATATTTAGAAGATAAGGTATTGAAATTGCTCCATAATTGGGACTTTGTTTTTCCAACTGTAAACCCAGTGTCTCAATTTACAAAACCAACAAAGACTGCCACAGGCAGGTAAGCACAACCTGTTTCATATGAAACCAAGCCTGCCAAATACTCTCCAGAAATTAGTCTAAGAATAGTTTAATTTTGAGGAAAGCTTTGCTTACGGTAGAAAATGAAAGATTTCCATGGGATTCACAAGCAAAATACAGGTCTCTGCTGTGAGGTACTGGAAGCAGTGCTGGTAATGTGTCAGTGTGGGGTGGAGAAGAGGAGAAAGGGCTTCTAATAATTCTAAGTAAGTTCACTTTATTTGGGAACATTTTTTATATAGTGGACTGGTTACTTGGGATGGTTAAGTGGTAACACAGTGCCACTTGAGTGCTGTGCTAAAGGCAAATGTTACTTTTAAACCATAGCCTCTGCTGCATTAGGGAAGCAGACGCTGGTCCTTCTCTTATCCATGCTCTTTCTCAAGCAGGGATTTTTCCCTGTATTCTGTGCAGTTTCCTATGGTTAGCTATAAGGACATGAAAAATTGATAAAAATTGTCTTTTTGAAGGTAGTGAAAGGTCTGGAGTCAGTCTGATAAATAGAGAGGGATAACTTGTAACGAGAAACACACAGTAGTGTCAAAACTGTTGTAAATTTTCAAAAACTACTTTTCATCTTCATCCAACCATGACTTAAATAAAGAACATTCCCTTTATGGCCTGCAGCACAATACAAGTTGTACTTTGCTAGCTTTCAGTTAAAGCAATGAACATATTACTTGAATTTTAGGAAAGAGAATTTGAAAACCTACTATATTTAGGGTTTAGTCTTGAAGTTATAAGAATAACTAGTGGTTCTTGCTGTTGTTGCATCTTTCAGTGTTCATGTGCAAAGAATGAAGTGATTGGAGTTGTCACTGGGAACATTTAGTTTTTCATGCAAAGTATTTTTGGGCAGCTTTTATTTGGGAGAATGTGGGATTGAATATAAAAGAATGAACCTAAGAAATTATCATTTATATTAAAAATATAATTGTTTGGGTGCTGTTTTTGCAGTTAGTCTCTGAAAAAAGGTGAGTATAAATCAGGTGAGTGCAAATCAGGCTAAAGCACTTCTCAAAGGGAGTGCTTGACCTTGGAATTCTCACCATTTAATGTAGTTTTTTCAGACACTTGGGAATTCCATGATTTTACTCTAGTTGGAATTTGGACACACTTAGGAATGAGCAGTCAGTTGTTCTGTTACATGTTTTGTTTTCATCTAACTCACATAATGTGAGAGTTTGCACAAAAGCAAGTGATGTGATTTCACTCAGCCTCTCTAGTCCACAAAACTATTGTGTTGTCAATAAAAATCATAATTTCTCTACGTTATTGACCTTTACTCCCAGCCAAGAAGTAGTACATGAAAGTGTTGGGGCATTTTTAGTTGCTGTATTTTAAATCTCTTTTTTGGATGGGCATACCTCCTTGGCCCCTGGTTCATTGGAATATCTAGGGAATACACTCTCTCAGTCAGGTCATCCAGGACATGGGTGTGGGAGAGGTTGAACCTCAAGTGTTAGTGATGTTATTTTGACACAGTAGTGGGTTTACAAACGAGGAGGAATTCCTTGTGCTGAGATCCTTCTGTGGTACCTCTGTGGTATGGAATGAAAGCCAGTTTGATGTGTGTGTTTTATGGTGTTTCAGCCCTTAACTGATTCTTGACCTCCTGGCTGAAGCTGTGTCTCTCTTTTCCAAGCATTTAATTGGGGAGTCAAAATGTTTATATTTTCAGTTTGCTAGGCTAAACCTTCAATCCCAACCTTCTCCCCCCCTATTAACTACTTTTCCACATAGACTTCTGTAAAACTTGATCATGTTTTTTCATCATCTCTGTTTTCATCAAGTAACTGTCTCACTACTGTGATAGTGATGTCTTTGAACACTAAATCTTTTTCTAGAAAAACTTCTTATATTCTCCTTTATTTGGAGAGCTAGTAGGTTATGTCCTATTCAAAGGAAGCAATTATATTCTTAAAACAGTCTCAAATTATAAAAACATTGAGCTATTTGCCACAAATTTTACTTTGATGTGTTTTGATTGCCCAAATAATGTACTTTTTTTATCTGTCAGTGTTGCTGTTTGTGAAGACTGATCCAGCACCAGTCCTTTTCTGTATGTAAGGCATGTTTGACGTAAGGGGATGTAGTAGGCTGTGGCTGGGTTAGTGTAGACCCCACCCTCGATTAAACACTGTTTTGCTGCATAAGTTTAGGTGATACAATGTGAGTTTTGGGTCTAGATTTTATATTCCAGGAGACAGTCAACAGCCTTGAAGAGATTGTCTCTCCAAAGGGCAGAGTAACTGTGGCTTGTGGTGAAACTCAGTAACACTTCTCAGGGAGGCAGCTGGCCTGCTCTGCACCTACTTTTCCCAACCCATACCCCGTGGCTTAGTGATTTTTGTAGCTGGGGCAAGCTACAATGGGAGCTCATTTGATAAATTACAGTTTCTCATCAGCACAGTAGTTTGAGAATAAGAGAAATAACTTAACATAGTGTGGCTGCCTTCTAATTCAGTAAGCAGCCCCTCCATTATACATCAGTTTTGGAAACAAGCTGATAGTGTGTATGTACACAAATATGTATGTTATAGAATGGCTTGGAAGGCACCTTAAAGACCATAGATAGAAAGTATAGAACATCCTGAAATAGGTACAGCTGAATCCCAGTTATACAAACAAAAAGCGAGCGTCAAAATAGTTGTGTATCCACTGTTAATGATCTGAATTTCATATGAAAGGCTGACCTTTTTGGGACCCTTTCTTCAGAAGTAAAGAACAAGCTGATCTGTTTCTCCCACAGTTGGAGGGGCAGTTGGAAGTTCAGTTGATCTTATTTTTTTCAGCATAACTATCACAGGGAATGAGAGGGCCAGTTGCTGAGATTGCAGAGGACTGTGCAGCCCCAGGCATCTTCCATTATGTGTGAAGACTGATTCTGGTTAATGCAAAAAAATAAAAATGAAGTGCCTAAGTTCAGACCAAACTGAAATCAGGAAAAATATGATCCTTCCCAGTGACTTAAAATGGATGCATGAGGCTTAGATATGATGGTTCATATAAATCAAGGCAAATGGGCATTAGATTTCACATTCATCATTGTGATTATCACTTGAATTGCCTGGCATTGTAACCTGGTAAGCATTGGCTGGTGTTGTATTTAACTCTAAAGAAAATATTAGAAAATTATAGTCTGAATTTGATTTAATTGAATATGGTGAATGAAAGCTCTGCAGCTTGGAGTTTGAGGCAGTGAGAGAAGGTCAAGAGCCTGCACATTCTGCATGGAGCACGTGGGGTTTTTACATTTGGGGATCTCATTACTCAGGTGTAAAGCAAGTGTTTTACTGCAATAATAATCTATTCAAGATGCTATTTTTGGGCCAATATAAACCTATTTGAAACATCCTATGTTAAATATATAAATGCTTTCCTGTGGCCAATTGAATTTTGTCCACATAATTGTGTAACTTTAGCTTAAGCCACTTTACAGCTTCCAGCCTCTTAATTGTTCCTTAATCTATGGAGTACAAAGAATTAAATGTGTCTAGTCTTATTAAATTTTTGGTTCATTTCATTATGATTAGGGAGATGATTTTACAGTTTGGGTTTTGAGATGTGGACCATTATTATTTTTGTAGCTCAACTCTCTTCCCTTTGCTTGTTCATTCCTGAGTGGGTGAAAAGGTCCAGGGGTACACGGAGAAAATGTGTGTGATACAAGTGAAGAGTGCTACATCAACCTGTGCCCTGCTGGACAGTGATTCTGCTTATGGAGTTATGACCTTAATGTTATCCCTTTTGAGAGAGGAGCTGCAGATGTGTCAGGGTCACAAGTTACTCACCTGAGACTGATGTTGGGATGCACAGTTAAATATATCTCATTTCCTTTTTATATTCTTTATGCATTACTGGATCTAGGAGGGCCCGTTAAGTGTGAAATTAGTGTTTATTTCATTTTGTGTTAAATTAGACCAGTCACTAGTTTTGTTTCTGCATTCTCATGCATCTTACACACCATTCCTGCTGCTTGTCATCCTCAGCTCTCCCTATTTTTGCATTAGTGTGGGCTCTGTGGCACTTGATTTAACATCAGTAAAAAATTCCATCCGAACTTTTTAGTGTTGATGGTCTTATAATCACTTAGAATATTTTTTTTTTTTTGCATGCAACTGTGATTTTTGAGAAGGGAAAAAATCCATATATTTTCATTGTTAATGGAAACTGCAGATGGAATCTCAAACAGGAACACCGTGGGGCATCTTCTGTAGGTTGTCCACAATGTATTTGGTCAAGAAAAGAAACAGTTCAAGGAATGTGACGTGTGGTTCTTGATGCAGAAAAAAAGCTTCTCTATGCCTAATACATTGGAAAACATTTGTTCAAGAGCAAGTCTCCCCTATGCAAAATTTGCCCCTGTAGTATTGTTAAGGTCAGTATCCACGTAGGTTCTCATCCATACTCGCTGTGGTGCCTGAGGTCAGCTTTGGCTTGTAAATGCAACTTTAAGGAATGTTTTGTCTGGTCCTGTTAAAAACCATCTCTGCAAGTTGTTTGTGTAGAAACTTATTTACTCCTACTCTTCCTGGGCTTGTCTTCAGTTCCTGCCTAAAAAATAGCAGCTGTAAGTGAAAAATTGTGTCCTGTTTCACAAGGTTTGTGGAAATAATCCTTACGTGTATACATACACTCATTGACTGCTTTTTGGTATTCTTTTGAAGGTGGATGTTTTCAGTTCTGGATGTTTAGTAGACTTTTCTGTGTGGAAAAAATGTGTTGTGAGTTTTGTGGGAATAATGAGTGTGTTGTAAGTTGATGAGTGCTAGAGTCTGTGATCCAGGGCGGAATTATCAAAATGCTGTTTCATAAAAATCAAATAGACTCTGTGACTGATCAAGTGGGCAAGTTCACGTGTCCCTGTAGTTCTCTGAACATCCTGTCTTGACTCATTACTACCAGAAAGGTGTCTGCACTTCATCATGTGTTGGCATGTTCCCTGAGACTCAGCATTCCTCTTCTGCATTATTTCTTGATAGTTCTTTCATTAATCCTTCAAAAGTGCTGGACTGCTTAATGGAGTCAGAATAAAAATAATGCATTTTCAGAAAGTCTTCCAGTGTGTTCTGTTTGCTTTCTGCATCTCACTTAAGTGTTAATCAATTAAGTGATTCTGATTCCAGTCACTCCCCAGGTTAGATCTCGGCGATACGGGGATGGATAAATGTACTCTGTAAATTAGGTGTGAAACGGTTGGGGAAATGCACAAGCTGGTGCTCTGCAGAGCCAAGGCAGGTCTGGCTGGGCTTTATTTTAGCTCGTGTGTGGGCAGGCTGGCAAGGCTAGTGCTGAGCTGGAGAGAAGTGCATGTCCTGGGAAGAAATTGCTCCTGTAAGAAAATGCTCAGGTGTTCATTTTTGACCTGTTCTTTCTGTCTGATAATTACTTGTTCTGTCACCTGGCCTCTTCTGTTTTTCTGGTTTATTTTATACTTCTAAAATTCTGAGTTGGTAGTTGTGAGTCACAGGCCATCAGGTACCACAGTTTTGCTTATAAACAGGACCAGAGTATTTTAACAAAAAATTGTTACCAACTCTCTTTAAGGATTCTGCCTGAAAAGTAAAGCTTAATTTTGATATTACATGGACAGTGAAAATAAACCTTGCGTTTCTTAGGTATCACATTATTTGAAAATTAGATTTATTATAGGTATGTTATGATAGGCAGAATTGCAACTCACAGTGACTCTTCCCTGGAAGTGAATGTCTACTGAAGGTGCCCAGTATAATCTCTGATTGAACTGACCTGGATGTCATTAATTGATTATTGATAATCAGAAATCCATTTATGTGCTATGCAAACAATGGAAAAAGATCAGAAGTAAAGGTGTAGCTGCCCTCTACTTTTCTGGTAGAGAATCTTCCAGTCCTGAAAACGCAGCCTTGGCAGATGGCAAGGTTGGAGACCTGGGCCTGCTGTAGTTTCCACTTAAGATGCTTCCCCAAAATTCTTTTGCCCACTCTGAAATCATTTAACTGAATATATCTTACCCCTAGCATTCACATATTCAGCAACCTGCAAGTTCTGCTCAAGCTGTGAGTTTTAGAGGGTGTCTAATGTTCTGTTTAAAGGTGAGGTTTCTGTTACATTTTTTTCTTTAAATTTTATGAGCATTTTATATAATGATGTTTCTGTCATGCTTTTGGCCATGAATCAGCGCAGCATTTCTGTGCAGGCTTTAATTGAAGCGTGGAGTTGTCTTGCTGTGCAAATGTTGAAGTCAGTGAGACTATTAATTAAAATTAAGTGTCTGCATAAGTGCTTTTTCTAAAAATAAGTTGCTTCATAACAGCTTTGGGCCATATTTGGGAAGGAGGGGGTTGGTTTTTTTTCAAACTTTGGAAATAGGTATATAATTCTCTCTGAACTGCATGGTGATAAAATGTAGCAGCAATACCAGAGGGCAGAATGTTGATGGGAAGAAGTGTGAGCTCTCTGCCTTGTCAGATGTCACCTAAACTGCTATTTATTGATTTTTAAACAGAATAAAACTGTTATGGCTTTTGTATTGCACAGAGAGTGGTGGAAAACTTTAGAAGTTATTGCTTAAGCTGCCACTGTAGTGGAAGCACACAAGTGACAGGAATCAATCAGTTCTTCATCTTCCTTACTGAGTGCCTGGTTACAACTCTCTTTTTCTTCCATCAGTTTCTTAAGGTTGGAGCTTCTCAGAGTGAGACTCCTCAGCTACTTGTGCTGTGTGTCATTTGTTTTCTAGCTGTAGTTGAAGCCATTAAAAGTATTACCAGGGAATACTGAGCTGTGGTTTTTCCCATATGTATTAGACAATTTACAGTTCAAATTTACTGTACAGTCTACCTTATAAAATGATCTGATTTATTAATTCTCATGGTACCTTGGCAAAATAGCATCCTTTTATCTGCTCAGTCTGGCTCTTTACCAGACTCACTTTATCATGCCAGCCTGTTACCTTTTTTCTGATTTCTTTCAAAAACAGAATCCTTACAAGCTCTAGCATTCCCCACCTGTAGCAAAGCAATAAATTAATAGTGGTGGGCAGAGATCACTGGAAACAGGGCTAAGAGGAATGTGCACTGAGCTGCCTGTGCTGTCAGGTTTCTCACTGCACCTTTCTGTCTCTTCCAACACTGATCTTAAGCTCCCTGCCCTGCCTTTTTGCAGGTGTATGTGGTGTGCATAAAGCAGTGGCCACAGAGTTAAGCAGGAGAAGATGAGGGACCTTATTTCACTTGATGCCAGCCATGAAGAAGCCTTGTTTGCCTGGGGTCACACAGAGATCTGATGCAGGATTGGAGCACAGGTGTTTTCTGACCACGAGACGATTCTTCTGAGATGCTTCAGCACGGTGTGTGCTGATACCCCCAAGCTGTTGGTTTCTTTCTGCTGCCCTTTTTAGTCTTTATCATTTATCATTTACTCTGTGATCAGTAGCAGGAGCTGAGAATCCCACTTGTATGTGAACACAGTGATTCTTGCTGAACGTCACAGACTTGTTTCTAAGAGTGGGACTCTGTAGGTTCCTATTTAAAGTCATTTATTAGTATTGTTGATGGGATTGCATTTGTTTAGGGTCACTGCCAAAAGTTTCTGTAAAGCACTGTCACACAAAGCAAAATTTACATTGTTTGGGGAAAAATACCAATGTTGCCATCTTTAGTATGAGCACATCAATTGCTCTTTATTGCTTTTTAAATTTGATTTTGTTGTTGTGTGGCGAGCTTTTCAATAAACATGGTGGTTTCATTTATATAACACTAGAATTATTGTTAATGCCCAGTTTCATACTGCGAATTACGTAGGTAATATTGTGTCCAGTGGGATCCTGTATCACAGAATTTGCATAGTTATAGTGCTGGTGACATCGTATCTCATACAAAGAACCCAGGGACCTGATACAATATCAGTAAAACTGTCTCCTAGGTATGATTCAAACAGTTTTATTAGCAACATATGGGGTATGAAGGAGCCACAGAGGGTAGTTTTGAGTGTAAGGGTGCTGGCCTATCTTTTTCAGCCTGTAATTATATCACTCCTCTTCTATGGCATTATTTGTTGCTGCTCTGGGATTGCAGAAAAATAACTACTAATATGATGACACAAAGGATCAGAATAAATTATAATTGTTGACTTTACAAGAAATTCATTGGCAAAAAGGCTTACTGTCCAAAGCTTGGGTGTCATTTCTGGTGCAGCTTCAGAGCTAAGCCATTGCACTAAATAATAGGGTTTTGAAAGTGTTAGGGTTTTCTGGCAACCTTATCCTGCTGTACTGGATGCTTTTGTGATCTGACAGATACAAGGAAGAAACTTTTTGGCTGCATTTTGGTTTTTAATCTTAAGCTGAAGGAGTGCATTTTATTTAATTGATAGTGGGATATTGAACTCTTGTTCCCCAAATGGAACATATTCTAATTAATCATCTTGAAATAAAGAGCTCATAATTTAAATTATGACATTAAAAACTTGCGAAAATATAATTAGAAAATTATAGTAGTGCTCTGTTTAGTTCTTAAAGTCATGAAATATAAAAAAAATAACTTCTACATGTTGTAAAAAGGATAAAAGTTTGGGGTTTAATGTTTCTGCCAGTTGGCTGAAGTGAATGTCTCTATTAAAGAAAAATACTATTTGACTACTTCCTAGATAATTTTTTAAAACCCATTTGTTTTAAAAACACTGGGCTGGGCAACATCCCTTTGCACAAGAGTCTGTGTAGGGAACTGGGGCTGTTACTTGGACTGTGCTCAGAGTTACTTCTGAATTCTATTCCTCATTGAGGTTCAGCATGGAAAAAACAGTCTGGGACCTCTGTGCTGCTTCACTGATGTGGAGGCATCTTTTCATCCACTTTTTTCCGTTCCATGCTGTGTTGATCTTACTGTGGTTGCAATAATATAATAAATATATTATTTTATCTGGAAGGGATCCTTAGAATTGTTCATATCTTGTTTTCAGGTAGGATGAAACTTTTTTGAATCATTCCAGACTTAATTATACATTAAAAAAGATAGTAAAAAAAAAAATCTAATTTATAATTTAATTGCTAAACTTCTTTCTTAAGGTTCAAGCTCTCTACTGGCACTGCATTGTTTTTATGAGCTTTTCTGACTTCCAGAAACTTTTGGAGATCATTGCAGGTGATTGAGGAGCTATTTTTAACTTGTTCCCATAGTATCCAAGAGTAAAAGACCTCAGACTTTGCCAGTTTGTATTTGTTTTGAAAAATATCTTCTCACCCTATATCTGCTCTATCTCTTTGGAAGCTTGGACTGGCAACTCTCACAATTTTTCTACTGTTGAGAATCTCAAATTCTTCGGTGAAAATGGAAGGGAAGTTGTATTAAGCCTTGTAATTTTGAGAAATAAGTAGAACCATGTAGTGGGACTTGTGATTGAGAAGTGGACAGATGTCAACTTGTAGGTGCATAAACATCACAATCTTCTGATCTTTGTGTCTAATGCAGTTGTCCCCTGGCTCCAACACAACCAGCTACAGGGTGAAATGGTCATTTTCCATGTGCCTCAAAGTCAGCTTGCTCTTTAGACATCATTAAGCATAAACTTGTACTGTTTTAATGTAATTTTTGTGCCTTTTTTAATGTCATTTTGCTTTTTTCATATTTTTTCTCCTTTCCCATATCATTTTTTGTTTGGAGTATAAAGTTCACACCCACTTTGCTAAAGATGGTAAAGGAGTGATTTCTGAAATTAACTATTAAATAAAAAAAGTTATATAAACATATCTGAACATCACATCATAGGGACTTCAGAGCTGTCTCAGGAGCCTCTAGAGCCACTCATGTTAATTGTTGCATATCTTGTAAATGTGTTTATTTCAAAGTACTGGAAGCCTTCCAAGAAATTTCTGTATTTAAAAGGGCAAAAAGGATGTCACAGTGGATTTAGCCCAGGACAAAATAAAGTAAAGGTTAACTTGGACTTCCATCAGTGAAAGCTTAAAAGCTAAAAAAAAAATAAATAAAAATAAATGCTGGTCACTATGGTTTTGTGATAGAAGGATTTGTGAGACAAAGCTGATTTTTTTTTTTTTAATAGGATTGTGTGCCTGGCCTTTATTGCTATATTTAACTAATTTCTTTTGAAGCATTAAATCTTTGCAATGCAGTATTTTGATATAAAAACTTAGGTTATATGTAGCTGAGACAGAAAAGATTAAAAATGTCCTGGTGCTTGAAGAGTAACTTTTAATGAGATGAGAAAGGCCTACATCTTGTGGTTCCCCGATGTGTTCATGGCCCACTTAATCAGCAATTTCATTGGTGATTTAATTTTTGCTGCTTTATTTTTCCGATGATGCAAAGAAATACAGGAGAAATACATCTGCAGTTAGTCACATAGTTCAGTCATCCAAATACAGTAAAACTGTAGTTGGTATAGAAAACAGGTTGGAAACCCCACTGTGAGAATAGAGGGGTGACATGAGGACAGGCAGGGAGAGCTGGGACAGTTCAGCCTTGAGATGAGTGGGCTCAGGGGCACAAACTGAAATAGAGGAAATTCTGGTAAAATGTGGAGTTTTTGCGGTGAGTGGCCAAACATGGGAAGAAATTGCCCTCAGAGGCTCCATCTGTGGGGATACTCAGAACTGGAGGTGGTCCCAGGGAATCTCCTGTTCCCTGGTTTGAGCAGAGGGTCTGGTCCAGTCTCTCTCTGGAGGTCCAGGATTGTGGGCTCTCCTGTCTTTTGCCTTTATCGCACGTGTGGTCTGTCTTCACAGACCTTAAGGGAAGGTATGTGGGGTAAATGCTCCTATGATGCAGCACTGGGCAGTATTTGGATGAAACTCCTTCACAGAATCACAGTATGGTTTGGGTTGGAGGAGACCTTAAAGATCATCCAATTCCAACCCCCTGCCATGAGCAGAGACACCTTCCACTAGACCAGGTTGCTCCAAGCCCCATCCAGGGCTAGTCTGGAGCACTTCCAAGGGTGGAGAGACCACAGCCTCTCTGGACAATCTTTAGCCTCTTCTTAGCCTAAAACAGTTGGACCAGATTAGCTCAAATTCTCTTTTTCTTTCTTCCTTTAACTTTATTTAGACTAAAGACCTCTACTACAATCAAGAAAATTGCACTTTGCCATCTGTCCATTGGACTGAAGCAGACAGGATGGATTGGAGGCAGTACTGCTCACCGCTGAGATCCACAGCCAAGATTCCCAAAGTGTTTTGATGAAGACCTCTGAAGCAGCACTGCCTGGTATTTTACTGCTCCCAGTTTTGGATGCAGGTAATAATGCTTCTGATAACCATGATGTGTTTGTTAGATGAAAAGGGGACAGAGTGTAGTTCCCTGCTTGAAAGGCTCGATGGATTTGGAATTCTTGGTGTTATTAGATGTCTACTAATGATCTTTTACTGTGCTTGAAGTGATGGCATGGTTCACATTGTGCTTCCAGTCTTTGGTAAGTCTGACAGGTTACAGGTTTTGGGAATCAGAGGACTCTTTCCTTCAAGACACAATTAGCAACATGCTTGATTTCTCTTTCTCTCCTTTTCAATCAAAGCCTGGATTCATGTGGCTGCAGCACAGAGGGGAGATGTTAAGATCATGAATGAAGTATGTCTGTTAACAATTAGGCTGCACCTGTAATTCAAGTAGACTGGCTTTGTGTGGCTGTAAAAGAGTGACAGACCTGGGACCTACAGCAAAACAGGAAGAGATGACCAAAAATATTTGGTCATTCAGATATGTATTTATTTAACACCCCACTGCCTCCCCCCAAAAAATCAACACATGTTCAAGCTAATGGTAGTCAGCAGTGAAATGAGATTATATTTTATACTTTTGGTGGGAAAAGTTAGTTTTCCTCACACTGAGAATTAATAAGATTGGTTGTATCTTCAAGTTAAAATGGCACTCCAACATAACTTCTGTGCCTCTAAAACTGGTCTAAGCCTGGGCTGTTTAAGGAAACAAGCTGGTGTGACATAGGGTGTGTCAGTGCCATTCCTTCTCCTCTCCCCTTTCTTTTCCAGTAACTTCTGAATTCATCAGGCAACCTGTACTGAATTTAACAGAAGAGTAGGTGCTACAGGAAATAACAGACTTTCAGCTACGCACATGAAATCCATGCCAAGGACTCCATATTTTTAAGTTGTGAATTCATTTATGATTAATGTTTTAATTATTTGTTTGTGTTCTAATTTCTGCCATGTTTCAAATTTAATTAAGTTTGAGATACAGGAGTAAGCAACAAACTCCATGCCCTTCCTACTTTCTCAAATTGCTTACAACTACTACGGTGCTTTCTCAGTGGAGGATTTTGCCAGAGCTCTGGTGCCTCTGAGGCTGCTTCTTGCACAGAGGTGTCCTGAATTGGGCAGAGATCAAAGCTACATAACCATGAAGGAGTGTTGTGTTCTGGTGTGTGTGGCCAGGTGGGACATCCCTGTCCTGAACTGGGGACAAACAGCCTCATGTGGAAGAACAACATCTGTCTCCCAAGTGAGAGAATTTGATGTGATGAGAGAAAAAAAGAAATGCTGTTCACACAGATATTACATATTGTATAATTTTTTTGCTATAAACTGTAAAAATTGTGTGTTTTGAATTCCTTCTAATGTGCAACCATCTATGATTTGCATTATATAGGATAAGATTTTCAAGGCTTTGAGTCTTTGAACTGCCATTATCAGGAATGATTTAAACATTCAGATGCCTAAGTCTCATTGTAACTCCATGAAACTTTCACCTTCTCCTCTGAAAATGGAGCTCAGTTACTTGGATATTTTTCCTAAAATACTTTAATTAAGCACAATTTCATCTGGTGTGGAGCACAGGGGAGGCACAGGCACTGAAATACCCTGAGCACAGACAAAGCAGTCACGAGCCTGAGGGCAAATGGGTGTTTATTGGGGTGAGTGGAGATCAGATGGACACCACCAGTGCTGCCCTTGGAGGTGACCAACTTCCAGTATCTCATTGTTCCAGATGTATCCTGGGCGGGTAAACACAACCTGTCCATCTGTGACTCATTTCACACTTCACTGTACAGTTGACTCCATAAATGTGCCTGATTTCCACATGCAGGCTTTGGTACCCAAGTGTTTCTGTTAAAGGTCAAAAAATAGAGGGCTGGCGCCAGCCTTTGGCTCCTTTGCTGCGCTGGGGTGGGCAGAAAAATACAACACAAGGTGCAGAATTATGGAGGTGACAGTTGTGTCTAGAGGAATGAGAGCCTCTGCTGTGGTCTTCTCTCAACCATCCCTCTCCTACTCAAGAACTTCCCACATCACCTGAGCATTCAGCTTGTCCCCATCCCATTGGAAAAGGGATGGGAGTGCATTTGTTCACTGTACCTGATGCATTTCTGTTCATAGAATCCTAGAGTAGTTTGGATGGGAAGGGGCCTTTAAAGGACATCTAATCCAGCTACCCCTGCAATGGTAGTTCCTTCTGAATTTGTTCATTTGTGTTGTGTGATCAGTTGTTCTATTTACAAAGGACATGTAACTGTGTTCTAAACTGAATTTTGTTTTTACCAAGACCAGTTCTCACAAGAGCCTGATAGAAGCCCAGCTGATATAAGAATTTTTCAAAATTATTGGAGGCTTACAAATAATAAAGCTTAGTTTAACATTAGGAAAGAAAGAAACTCTTCCCTGTGAGGGTGGTGAGGCCCTGGCACAGGGTGCCCAGAGAAGCTGTGACTGCCCCTGGATCCCTGGAAGTGTCCAAGGCCAGGTAGGATGGGGCTTGGAGCAACCTGGGACAGTGGAAGGTGTCCCTGCACATGGCAGGGGATTGGAACAAGATGCTCTTGAAGGTCCTTTCTAATCCAAATAATTCTGATATTCTGAAGTCTTCTATTGCTCTGTAGGTAGTTACTGCTAGAAGCTTCATTTTTTCTGAATTATGAAGACACAGCACTTCAAAATTTGAGGAATGTCTTAATGCAAAGCAAAACAATACCCTGAATTTGAACAGCAGCTGTGAGGAAGGAGCACAGACACTTGAATCGTGTGGTTACTACTGTGAATGTGCTTCAGAGACTAAAACTGGAACTCTTTCTCATGCTTTCCCCATGCAGAAGACAAGGCAAGTGCAGACCTTGAAATTGGTGCATGGTGTGTACTCATATCTGTTTATATATTGGCTGGGAGGTTTTTTTCCTGACAACTTAAATTTGAATATTATCTACTGGAAATTTCACAGGATTCTGGTAAACAGTTAATTATTAGTTTTAGGTGATTTCCAATGTGCAATCTCATTAACTCACTGTTTCAGCATACTTGGTGACATTGTCTTAATTTTTTTTTTTGTTTTTTTGAATGAGACAGTGCTGGGGTAGTTACTCAGATGTTTGTAGGAAACAACAGCTGGATGGGTGCTAGCTGGAACCTGCCAGTTCAGCTGGGCTAATGTGCCTGGTAGGATCCTGATGTAGTCAGAATATCTCCTGCAGAACTAAATCTTAAAACGCCAATTTTCTGTCTTGTATCTTTTATTGTTGAGAGGGTTTGTTTTTTCATTTTTTGTGAATATGTTCATATAGCAAAGCAATTCTAAGCATATCTTATGGGCACACTTACAAACAATTTAAAAATATTGAGCCCATCCTGAGCAAAGTCATCTCAATATGTACTTTATATAGAAATGTGTATTTTTATTTATATACATCCCTTTACTTTAGGGATATTTAACTTTTATTGGCTTAGAGACCCTGTAGCAGGGTAGGAGTGTGGATCTGTAGGAAGCAATATTCTCATTGAGAGAGTCTGTGTAGAAGTCTTGATCCTGGATCTCCTGGAGCATCAAAGTTGTGAAATAAACCCTGGATTTTAGAGTGTGATTGTTTTGAAGCACTGAAAGAACTTTCTAGGCCGACTGGTTCATCTCAGGTTAGAATAGAAACTAAACCCCCTCCCTGCATCTAGAGGGGGAAGCCTAAAGAGGAAATAATGACTTAAAATATGCTTTCATTTGCTCTACAGAAAGAAGATAAAGGTGGGCTTGTTGTGTTTTGGTTTTTAAACTTTTTATGCAGACAAGCTGTGTTTTGTCATGTAGTTTTTGGCAATTTAATTACATTCTTAAAAATGCATAAGTGAATGTACACTTCTAAAAGCATTTGATAAAACCTAATTGTGTGTTCTGTGGTCAGCAAAAACTTACTGGTTGAGGTTGCATGTTTTTAGTCTGTGAGGCTATTGGCAGCTGAGAGAGTTGAGTATTTCTGTATCCTTTGTGAAGCTGTAATGAAAATGGAGTTATCATTGTGAAACTTCCAGTTTTGACAGTGAGAATGGCCCTTCGATCTCTGAAGGCTGCTGGATTTTCCATACAAGTTGAAACCATAAACATTTTATGGCACAAGATGAGTTGCTGGGACCAAACATAAATTTTAGAAAGAAAAAGAAAAAAAAAAAAGGACTGAATGCCTCCATCCTTGAATGTATTGAATTGCTGCAGTAAAGAAGAGCCATATGGTATTTTGGTAACTTCTGTGCATTGGGAAGTTATAGATTACAGGTGAATTGGACCTGCAGACATTCTGTGTGTAGAAACGACTTTATTTTAGTAAAATAGCCTTTTTGTTCAGTTTGTTGTCCAGACTGCTGAAGAATTTTACCAGATTAAGTATTTCTATGTATTAGTCATTTTGGAGGGAGAACGGGGTCCGGGACCATGGGCCAAAACCACAGTCTAACTTTCTTTTTAGCATAGAAGAGCATGCAGGGAGAAGAATATTTTCCTGTTCCTTCTTTGAAAATGAAAACAAAGGAGATTGACATCCTTTTTCTCTTTCAGTCAGGTGTCACTCATCCTGAAGTTGTAACAATCAATTCAGTATGGCTACTTACACTTCTTTACAAAATTGGATGAAAGAGCTTTGCAGATAAGTTAAAGACCACAGAAAAAAACCCACCCCAAACCCTCATAACTTGATAACTTTAAACTGAATTAGTTGTTTCTTTGAATTGCTTGTTTTTAGTCATGTTGCCATAGGTATCAAAGCAGCGAGGCATTATCATTCCTTTGTAAGGATTGCTGCTGTTTTACACTCACGTTGGAGCAGATCAAAGGATGGGATGCAGGCACAGAAGGGAAGGTGTGCTGTTCCAAAGACTGCAAACACACCTAGAGCGAGTCAGTCCAGGTACTGCAGCTTCTCTGACAGGGACTTGCAGAGGGAAGCAGCGTCTCTGCCTTCCTGAAAATGTTTATCTTGGTTGCTAAAGCTTTTTTCTGCGTTTTTTAATCTCTGCCAGCTAAAACCAACTCAGATACTGCTGCTCCCTACACTTAGAGCTTTGTCTTGCTGTTTGGAAGGAGCTGGCCTGTTAGCTGCCACTGTTAATGATACATCCTGCTCTTACTGATCTGTGTTCAGCTCAGCTTCCCCCAAAATGAGGTCTCTATTTGAAGTGATTTGCAAAGAAATACTGAAATTATTGCCCAGAGAAGCTGTGGCTGCCTCATTCCTGGGAGTGTTCAAGGCCAGGTTGGATGGAGCTCTGAGCAGCCTGGGATAGGGGAAGGTGGCCCATGGCAGGGGGTTGGAATGAGATGACCTTTATGGTCCCTTCCAACCCAAACCTTTCTATGGTCAGGGCTCTGATACCTTGGAAGAAATCTGAAGATCTAAACATTTTCAGAATGGGAGAATATCTCAGTGGTTTCTGCACTGGTTGTAACCAGATGTGCATCTCCATGTAAGCAGTGTACTAATGACTGTCAGTCTGTGAATTAAGGGGACATTTTGGTTTAGACTTTGGGAAGACCTTAGAACCACCTTCCACTGCCTCACAGGGCTCCAAGAGAGCTGGAGGAGGACTTTGGACAAGGGCCTGGAGTGGCAGAACAAGGGGCAATGGCTTCACACACTGACAGAGGGCAGGGTTAGATGGGATATTGGATTAGAGGATGAGTCCCTGGCACAGGTTGCCCAGAGAAGCTGTGGATACCCCTGGGAGTGTCCAAGGCCAGGTTGGACAGGGCTTGGAACAGCCTGGGATAGGGGAAGGATCCCCTGCCCATAGCAGGGTATTTGGAACAAGATGACCCTTAAAGTCCCTTCCCACCCAAACCATGATCAAGGAACAAATAGAAAAAATTAATTTGTCATCAAGGGTAACAATATCTCAGTGTTCCTGCAGCACATACTGAGAAGTTTTGGCTTAACCTTGTGCATAACTTCATATATGTGACTGCCTATAATTTAAGTGTGAGCCACTCATCTGCCTGAGGCTGCTCTCCATCACAAAGATCTCCCCATTATGAAGAAATGCTTGATCTAGTGATCTTTCCATAAGCACATATAGTCCACTCATGGAAACACAAATGAGTAGAGCCCCAGCTCACTCTTGCAAGCAGAGCTGTTGGAATCTGCAGAGACTCTTGTACCAAACCCAGGGTATTTGGGGATGGTTATTGTTGTTTTTGCACTTGCATCTTTTTGTACTGTTTTTATTTAGTGTCATTTCACTAAATAAAGGTTTAGTTTAATCCTAACTTGAAAGACCTGCTTTAAAGCTGCATGCAGTGACTGATTTTCTTTTGAAGACTTGAATCTATTTACAGAATCTCACTACTGTTTTTAACTAACTTCTTTGCAATGTTTTCTTTCAACTTTGGAAATTCATTAGCTGTAAACCATGTGTAAAATGTCTTCAGTCTTTGAACTGATGTTTTATTTAGAAGCCTGGCATATCTGTGAATCTAAATTAAAAACAAAAAGCCATTTAGTGAGGAAATAGTTAATAACAAAACATTGCAAATAGTGTCTGAAGAGGTTGTTAGTTTGCTCAGGAAGTTTTCATTTTCTGTAATTTGCTGCCTCATTATTTGTAATAGTGAAACTGCTCCTTACCAATCATACCAATCCCTTACATGAAGAAATGAAAGTGATGTTTACAGTTCTGGGTGGAAAATACTGAGTTAGGCTTGCTGGGCCATGTTCTGCATTGAAGTGAAATGGTAAGAACCCAAAGTATTGCCTGGAGTGATCATTTTCACAGGGTTGCAAACAGGATCCTTAATATCTTTTTGTAATAGCTAAGATTCTCCAAAGTTTATGACTAAGTGCACCAAGCTTGATGTCAGCTGGTCCAAAATCAGAGTGAAAGAACCTGAAGGTGAGTGTTCAAAGCTGCTTCAGGAGCTGCACTGGTGCTGCTGGTGGATGGTGTTCTCTCCTCTGTTGTGTTAAAGGGCAATTTTTGCTCTGTTAATTTAAAGTTGGGATTTTGGTAGTCACTTAACTTCTTTTTATCACAGATGATTGAACTTAAGAATCTTCTCATTTGAATAATTATGCTTTACCTGCTTTTTCCAGCCCCAAAAACCTGCTTTTTAAGTGCCATCATTGCATAAACTCCTAGTGGATAAATTGTAAGGTGATTTTGTTTTTAATCAGTCATTGAGGTATATGTTTTAATAATTTTGAAAAGTTAAGTAGCTTATGTTAAAAGTTGCTGACTTGCACTTTTTTCTTGTTTTATAAAGCATCAACATTTTTGTCGAAAAGTTGTGTGCTAATTAAGAGGTGAACACCATTAGAGGGGTGGAGCGTCTCTCCTACAAGGAAAGGCTAAGAGAATTATGGCTGTTCAGCCTGGAAAAGAGAAACTTTAAGGTGATATAATTACAAACTTCCAGTACCTGAAGGGAACCTATGAAATGGAGAGAGACTATTTGTGTGGTCATGGAGTGACCAAGGGGGAATGGATTCCCACTGACAGAGGACAGAGTGAGATGGGATATTGGGAAGGAATTTCTTCCCTATGAGGGTGGTGGGGCCCTGGCACAGGGTGTCCAGAGAAGCTGTGGCTGCCCCTGGATCCCTGGAAGTGTCCAAGGCCAGGTTGGATGGGGCTTGGAGCAGCCCAGGATAGTGGAAGGTGTCCCTGCCCATGGCAGGGGTTGGGGCTGGATGATCTTTAAGGTCCCTTCCAGCCCAAACCATTCTGTGGTTTTGTCTCCTAGTGAACAATCAGAAAAGACTGTTTACAAGTCACGTATGTTTTGTAACTGCTGCTTCTTCTTAAGCAGCATCTTTCAGAATGTTCAGTGTGTTCTCTTTGAATATAAAGCAGTTTGGTAACTCTGGAAATGCTTTGGAGAACAGCAGTGAGTTGTTACACTGAAAGAGTTGAAGAGGCAATACATTAGGCTAAAAGCAGTGGCAGTACCTGCAGAGCTCACTGTACGTGCCCTTAAGCAAAAGATAATAATTAGTTCGTTGTATTCCCCTGCAAACCTGCCCAAGTGTGGATGTTTATGAATTGCAAAGATCACCAACTCGAGCTCTGAGCTGCCAGAGTTGTTTATGCCCTTTCAATTTTTAATGTACCTATAAGATGTTTTGATGGGGGCATTTAATCCAAAGGGATTTACATGCCATGATCATACCTCTGGTGATTCCAGCACAAAAGTGAGGGTAGTTCTTCAAAATACTCTAAGTGCTAACTTCCACTTGAGTATTAATAGTGAACAGCAAGGACATCTCTGAAAAAATCCTCATATTTTGTTGGCCATGCAGGATTTGGTTGCTTGTGGGATGATGGTCATTAAAAGTGGTGAAGTATCTGCTGTTGGGTAGCCTGAGGAGTGAGAAGTTGCTCACAGCTTGGGGATACCTGCTTTGCTAATTAATTTATACACATTCAGCTCAGGCAATTTGCACTTCAGTCAAAAGGAAATATTTGACTCGAATCGACTTTCCCCAGCATTCTGGTACAGTGGGTGCTGCTGCTGTCTTCTCTAAACCCACAGGTGTAAGAACATTGTGATTTAGATAAAAATAAAATGTTCACACAGGATAGGAGTAGTTTTTTGTATGTATAATTTTTAATACATTTTAAAATATTTAGTCTGTATACATACATATATAATGAAATGTATAATTTTTACTATGTATATTTTAAAGTACATGCATGCAGGCTTCTCAGAGTTTAACTATTTTGTTATTTCAGGAGTCTCAGTGTTTCATTGCATATTCCTGTAAATACAACAAAGTAGTAAAAAATAAGATAAAAAATGTATCTGTGCTGAGCCTCTTTGTGCCAAATATTCCATGTTTGATGGACATGTGGTGAGCTGGTGAGTCACCTTGCATTAGCTGCATTTGGAGGGAAAGAAGTAAAATTAATTTTTTTTTTTTTCAACTGGAAGATGTTAACATGAGGTATTAATATGAAAACTCCTTGAGTTATCAAGTTTGACTAGGAAAAAAAAGAGATCATGTGAGTATATATTACCTGAACCATATTTAAGCCAATTTAAATCTGAGCTATCTCCTGTTAAAGGATAAGAGTGGGAGGAGTTTTTCACCAGGCAAGGCAAAATATCAAAATGACAAATTACAGTAGCAGGGCTGAGGAGATAGAGCTCTAATTCCTGAGCTTCAGAGCAGGTCTTTAAAAACTGTGGTAAGACTACCCCCAATATAAATACAGCTGGTAGTATTTTGCTATAATTCCATTAGTTGTCATGGCTCTGCTGAGGAGATCCCATTGTGCCAGTGTTGGCATGGGACAGTGCTGGTGGCTTCATGTGGAGAATGAATATGAAATATTGGGAACATGTAGGTTCATCATCTTATATATTACATATAATATACGTGTATATATAATATGTGTTTCTAAATATTTACTAGGTAACAACAATTATTATACAACGAATATTATATAATAAATCAAAATATATAACATATAGACTATTCCATGTGAGCCCAGTCCTGGGAGCTCTCATGTGAGTAGGTGCAGCTCGAGGGAGGCAGAAGCAGACCTGGGTTATTTTTTAGAAGCCTTTGGTTAACAGCAGCCACGTGCTTTTCTGGAAAACAGCCTTTTCTTAGAAAATTTTTAAGCCAACTGGCATTTAACTTCTGTTCTGTAGCAGATAAGAATTTTTTTAGATCACAGGAGATAGTGTATCATGTGTTGGTAGCCTCCAGTTTCTCAGTAATTCTTCTCCAGCAGGTTTTGCAAAGCTTTAATTATGATCCATTAATGTAAAATGAGTTAATGTAACTAAATATTTCTCAAATGATCATGTGAGCAGAATCTTTCCTGCCTTTCTTCCACTCTGTACCTGTTTCTGGTTCTTCACATAAATAAAGTTACTCCTCTGCTCTAACAAATCTACAGGATTCACATGTTTTTTTTTTTTCTTTCCCTGTTTTCAAACATAGCTGCTTATTTTCTGAAACTTAAACACAGCAGCAAAGTGATTTAATTCTGTCAAATGCAGCCCTATCTAACACCTTTTATTTCTTTCACTGATCATTTAATGTAGGTGCTGTGGGAATAGTTTGTTAGATTGGTTAAAACTGAAGCATCTCTGTAAGCAAAAATGCAGCAAAAGATAATGCAGAAAGTTATTTGGAACACTGAAGAAAATAATTGCTTTACTGATGTAGTTTAGTTGAAATGGGATGTACAGTCCCAGTAACCTTTAGGCAGAAATAAATAAAATCTACAAGTAAAGAGGTTTACACATGAAAAATAAGAACATAACTGATGCATTGAAGAGCCTGAACAGCAGTGTCAGAGTTCTGCAAGAAAATGATTCCTCACAGTTGTGCAACATGAAGAGAGGCACTTGTAGAGTCCCACCTAAACCCTGTAAACAGGGAATTTTGTCTTTTGCAAGAGGTGAGCAGTTGCTGCAGAGTGTTACTACGTCTGTGATAGTTGATTCATCCCTTTGCTATGCAAATTTTAAGTATACAAGGATTCAGTACTTTTATTTAAGAAATATGCCTGCAGGCTGTATTGGTAGGCTTTAGGGAGATATCTGGTTTGGTGTGAAATAAATAGTTGTTCAAAGATCACATGAATTTATGTCTTAGAAGATGAAAAGTGACGCTGTGAGCGTTTTGAGAGCACCCCCCTGTACCCAGCACGTGAGCTCGCCACTTGGTTTTGGTTTTTTCAAAGAAACCTCACCAACCTCATGGAAAATCAGAGAGCAGCAGTGTGTCACCTTAGAAATGCAAGAATTAGGGCTTGAATTTGAGACACCCCAAGCTCTGTGGGTTTGATCCGTGGAGTAAATCCTTGCTGGCCCTGCTCAAGGGAGTAGTTGCCTTTGCTCCAGCTTCTGTCTTCAGCCCATTTGAGTACTCAGCTTTTAATGAAGGGATTTAAATGCCATATTTCAGGTTTATGTGCTAGTTTTAGGCATCCAAGTCTGCATATTTTGAGTAAAACCGGAGGAAAGAAAAACAAACCTGAAAAGCATTTCAGTGAGAGACAGCTTTGGTATTTAAAGTTGATGTTGAAGATTTGTCTTGCTAAAGAAAGCAAAGCATTTACTTAAAAGCTATTTGCTGCCTAATATGAGTCACATTTTAATACACAGTTACAGAGTTATAATACAAATTTAATAAAATTTGGGTTGTAAATCAGCTATTTGATTAAGTCCAGCCTCTTTTCGTTCTGTTGCTGTCTAAAATATTAATAATTTCCTCCCTGAAATTCACTCTTGGTGCAGTTTTACCATCCTTTCTCTCACTCAGCATCATTCTTTCTGCAGTAGTTTTTCTGCTACAGAGGAACAGCATGTTTGGGAAATATTTATTTCTTTTCTTTGAATAACTTTATCTTCATTTATATAACTGTAGTGAGGACTTTTATGCCTTAATGAGCTAAATGAAAGAAATTACCTTGCCTGTTACCTTTTGATATAGATGACTACTTGTGACTTAAAGTGTAAATCAGCCCAGAAATTTAAATGCCTGAACTTGGTTATTGTGTGCAAACTCAGGTAATAGCCACTGAAATTAATAGTTCTGATGCTTGTCTGCATGAAAAAGTCATTACAGTGATTTAAGGAGCTGATGGAAATAAATTGCTGCTCTCTAGGTGAGGTGGCAGCAGCCCTTCCTCGTGTGCCTCCTTGTGTCTCCCTTTCCCACCTTCTCCAAATATACTCCCTCATCTTAACTTTGTCATTTTTAATTCTGTCCTATTGTTTCCATTGAGAGGGATTAGTAGAGATAAATTTTAGCTTTCCTAGCATTAACTTTAGCTTATATCTGTCATACATTTCCTAGCTAAACTAAATACTGCCTTTTTTTTTTTTTTCTAGCTGTCACACTTTACTTGAAAGAACCAGTCTACCTAAAGCTGGGTACTGGGTTTTTAGTGAGGAAAAATGATTAATAGTTGTGTATTTTCAGAAATTTGATTTCTTTTTTTTAGTGCTGCTAGCCTTTCCTGATTGTCAGTGGCCATGGGAACTGCAGAGCTGTGGGCCCCTGTGTCTGGTGTTGCTTGGTGGAGGTACAGCTGCCAACCCAATGGCCTAAATGGTGACCTCACCTGGCTGCTGGGAACTTCCAGATAGTGCCAATTAGGCCTGGAAGCAATTAAAATAATTTACTTGGCACTGGTGAGGCCACATTTCAAATACTATGTTCACTTTTGGGCCCCTCATGACAAGGACATTGAGGGGCTGGAGCGAGTCCAGAGGAGAGGAATGGAGCTGGAGAAGGGTCTGGAGCACAAGTCTGATGAGCAGCTGAGAGGCCTGGGGGGCTCAGCCTGGACAAAAGTCATAAGTTGGTTGGAAACACTTCAACAGCTTTAGTTTAAAAAAAAAACAACAACAAAACCCCTGGAAATACATCACCAAACAACACGAAGTAAACTTAACCTGAGTGTCCTGGCCAGTCAGGACCTGTGTCACTGCATTCCTCTGTTAGCAAAAGGCAGTATTTTTATTGTATTGTATTTGTAAGAGAGGAAGAGCAGAAAATGGTATTTTCTATAAAGGCTGCCTGTCTGCATTGTGGCTTGCACATGTGTGAGAGCTGATGTTTTCTGCTGTTGCTTTAGGTACAGACTTTTCTGTAGCACTTGCATGCTCAATTCACTTTCCCACCTTCTGATTTTACCTGTTCTGACAAAGAGTGCACAGCTAATTGTTAAAGTAGAAACCAGCACAATATTTAGGGGTGTTTTTTCTTTCCGAATTTGTCAGAATTGCTACATTTCATTTCCATATTCAGGTTTTCTTAGGTAGAGATTTCCTCCTGTGTGTAAGTAATGCTCTTAGCAGCGACAGTGCTTTGAACTGTCACTTCATCCCACTTGAAGTTAATTACTCCAAAACTGTGTGTGTGTGTGTGTCTTTCTTTCCTCTTATTTTTTTTTAATATAACATTAACCAGTTTCCTATCAAGCATCTCCCTCTGCTGAGGGTGTCTCTGTGAGGGAGGAATCACCTCTATAAAGTGATGAGCAGAGCCTGTGAGTGTGTACTGGAGTTTGGGTCCCTGGCCTGGGGGAGATTTGAGAAGCCCTTAGCAGGCTTGCCAGTAAAACCCAAATATCCTCTCAAGCCCAGAGTGCTTTAAGTCTTTGCTCAGACTGCTTAGTAGGCACAGAATGTGGGAGATAATGTATTTTTAGCTTTCAAATTCAAAGAAACCTTTCAATTAAAGGAATTCTTGACGATTTTAAATGCTCTGTTCTTGCTGTGTTTGTACCATATGATGAGGAATGAGGTGGTTTTGATTTATTTTTTTTTTTTGAGTGGAGGAAAACCCGTCCTATTTAATTTATATTGTGGCAGTTTAAAGCATTAAATGGCATACTCTACATTTTCTGTTCTTGGTAGTTTCTCCAAAAGGATTAGAAAAACACATCTCTTATCCTGTGGTGTTGTGAGTAGGACACTGAATATACCAGAATTTAGATACCAGGAGGTTGCTTTCGAAACTATTGCAGAGGATGATCTAATTTTTGTGATTTATTAACTCCTTACCTGCAAGGTTAGTGCAGGTTTGTGTGAGGATTTTTCCNAGCAATTTTTTTTATATATATATATATGTATGTATATGTATAAAGAGAAAAATAAGTGTCAGAGCTCAAGAGAGAACTCTGTAATGAAAGAACATGGGATCAAAGGGTGATTCAGATTGGAACTGTTCTTTGGAGGCCACCTAGTCCAGCCTCCTGCTCAGGGCAGAGTTGGCCATGAGCCTATGATACCAATATCCAAGAGGATGTAATCATGGAATACTTGAGTATTGCATGATCTCTCTGGAGTGTCTGCATTTCATCTGCTGCAACTTTCTAGTTCACATTGAGGGATATGACTCACAAGGCTGCATTTATATTCTTTACATTATAAAATGTGCCTTACAAAGGCTTCAGGTGATTTTTCTCAACATTTGGATTCTGTGTGATCAGAATTCAGGCCAGTACAGAGTGAGGCAAGTACCTCCTTGGACTGTGTTCTGGGATTATATGTAAAATACAGAAGTATTTATATTTTTCCTCGGTGCCAACAATGCCTTCCTGCAAAGGCATTTTTTTTCCTGTAAAGATTTAGTAAGTTTAATAGTTACTACAAAATACTTGTAAGTGTCTCCATTCTGCAAAGAATTGAAAGAGGGCTTTTTTTCTATTGGCATTTGAAAGGCAGAAAAAAAGTGACTACTACAACAGAATTTTATTAATGAATGATTTACACTGGTTCCAGCTGTGACCATGTGATTAGTCCTTCACTGAGCAACAATGGGTATTTTCTTTCTGCTTTTATTTAATTTCCAAGAATGTGTCATCTGTTACATTAACTGCTGCCAGTGTACCCCATGTAAACTGGTATTTTTTATTTCCCTGAAGCATAAGATGAATACCCACCCATATCCTTCTGGAACTACAGTTTTAAATGAATTGGGAATTTTATTGACTATATCTGATTCAGCAAGCCAAAATCATAAAAGTTAAAATATTTATTAAATGCACTAGACTGTAAGATGCCTTGCTCCCTGGTAGTGCAAAAGATAGATATTTTCACTTTTAAAATTCTATCTTAATATTTTATTACAGCAATACAACGTGTTATAGAGGTGGACAAGCCTGCAGATTGAAATGTGGATAGTCCAGATTGTTCCTTTCCCTCGACCATATGGTGTAGTTCTAAAAGCCTTTTGTACGCTGTCTGTTCAGTTAATTGTAAACTCTGTCTTTAACGTACCTTAAAAATGAGATATATGTGAACTAAAAGTCAGCATATCCTCTGGTAAGTAAAGTTTGCTCGAATAAATCTAAATTCACAGTCCTGGTCTCTTGGTAGATTTTCTTTCTGGGCGAATTTGAAAGTCTTTCACCGTCTCTTGGTAACGAATGCGAAGCCTCTGTGTGTGTGGAGAGACAGGTTTTTCCATTTCCTCCTAGGGAAAGGGGGGGGAGATTTGAGGATATAATGAACATTTCATAATATTTTTGCTTGGCAGACAGCTCTGCCAGTGGGTGATGTGCAGGAACATCGAAGATTTCTGACAGATGGATGGTAGGACTGCTGATACACCTACACACGCTTTGGCGTCTGATGTTCCCGGTGTTGCTCTGATGCCCAAGAACCTCGTGCTCATGCTTTGGTCTGATGTTGCCCAGTGAGGGGCTTCAGAAGAGCAGAACCAAGCCTCACTCAAGGTTTTCATACACCACAGAGAGAGGTAATTTATTATACTCCTCACAAAGCATTTATTACAGAGGCAAATGGGTTTTTAACGTAATAAAGAGTCAAAAATTAATTGCTGTAGAATTTCAGAAGCAATTTTATCTTCTGTCGTTTCTCTGTAAACTATTTGGGAAAAGTGACTGTTTGGAATGCAGATATATCTAAAGGGGAAAACACAAAAGAGTAGGAGTCTCACTGAAACTAATTTTCTGTGGGTTCCAACCTTGCTTTAAGCATTAGAGAGTGTTTGCTCAGTGGCAGTTTCTGTGTGGCTTTGGACATAAGAATCCACCAAAAGTAAAAAAAAAAAAAAAAAAGCTAAAGCTAAAACATTGGGAATCAAGCAAGAAGTAAATGACAGTAGTGGAGAGTGAGATTAATATGCTGAGAGGCCTCTCATAATGACACTGATCTCTGCTGTATAGCTGAAGTTTTCACAGGATTTCAGATAGTTCTCTTAATGGCTGAATGCAGAGGAATTGGTAACCTTAGTGGATATTAAAAAGAAAACATGCAACTTTTTGTGCTTACAGAGGTTAAATAACTCCTGACTTTCCTGCATGCAAAAGGGAGAGAATTTTAGCAAGTCATCTCGAAAAGGAAACAAGCAGTAACCAATAGCACGTTTATTTCTTTCCAGTAGTTATTTTGCTTGTTCTGAAATAATGTAAAAGTTGTGAATTTAAATAATATGCTGGTAACTAAACACCAAAAAGCTGTTGGAAAATTGTAATTTCCCTTACACTGGCTTCTCATGCTCCTAGACCTAGAGAACCACAGCATGATTTGGTTTGGAAAGGACCTTAAAGCTCATCCAGTTCCACCCCCTGCCCTGGGCAGCGACACCTTCCACCATCCCAGGGTGCTCCGAGCCCTGTCCAACCTGGCCTTGGGCACTTCAGGGATCCAGGGGCAGCCCCAGCTTCTCTGGACGCCCTGTGCCAGGGCCTCCCCACCCTCTCAGGGAAGCGTTTCTTCCCAATATCCCATCCATCCCTGCCCTCTGTCTGTGTGAAGCCATTCCCTCTGTCCTGTCCCTCCATCTCATCCCAAGTCCCTCTCCAGCATTCCTGGGGTTCCTTGAAGTACTGGAAGGGGCACTGAGGTCTCTCTTGAGCCTTTTCCTCCCAAGGCAGAACACTCCCAGCTCTCTCAGCCTGTCAAGATAAAATACTTTGTCTAGCAGGTTCTTCTGAAATGTCACCTTTGTGGGTGATGAAAAAGGGGTAGATGGGGTTTGTGTGCTGCAGATACAGATCCTGCTCAGCTGAAGTGTATTTGCTGTATGCACTGACCAGCAAATTCCATGAAACAAGCAGCATTTGGTACTTTTCTGGCTGTAGCATGAAATCAGTGGGAGCAAGAAAGTGTCTGTGGGCAGAGCTTGTGCGTCTTGCAATTCAAGTAGTTCAGAAGCTTTAAAGTGCAAGAAATCACATGTAATGCCTAAAGAATCCAGCTGTAATTTTGAGAGCTGAAGGAGAAAACAGTGGCTGAACATTTATTGCAGCCTCCATATGATGAGAGCAAGTTCTCAGAGCCTGCAAGATGCTGCTTGCAGAGTATATGAATAACAGAGCTACCTATTTTTACTGTGCACTGGCAAGTGTAGGCTCACTTCATTAGAGCAAGCAGTACAAACAAGATGTGCTAACTTGTGTGGTTTAAAAAAAAAGGTCTAAATTAACTTTTCATGCTGATTCTAAAATAAGAGAAATAAAGTCATGGAAAAATCATATGACTTCAAAAAACATTTACCAGTTGTTTTGCCAAAAAGAAATCTTTTATCAACTTGTATTTTAATACAAGTTTCCATAACTTCAGTTGTCTCCATGTCTCTTCAGAAACATTTGTTATGCCACCTTAGTTTACAAAACATCAGAGACTGCCACTTTTATAGAGGACAGGTTTGTTAAATTTGTGAAAATAGACAGGGAAGTGAGACTGGATATTAAATAAGGAAAATAAGGCAAGAGAACTGTGAAGCTTTTGCTTTTGGAACACTGAAGAAATGGGTGTATTCGAACTGGAGGTTTCTTAATGAGCAATGTGGCAGAATGGGCCAAGAGAAGAATATTTGAGGTTGTGGACTGTCAGATAGGACGTGTGGAGGGTGTGTTCATACACAGGTTGGAAGTGAGAGTTGTTTGAGACAGGAAAAATTGGTATGTGACCCATGAAGGTAATAGTTTGTAAGTCAGTCCGGTGTAGATTTTGTTCTATCATTAAAAAGTTTAAAGAAAGAAAAAAAAGTGATGTAGGACTAAAGAAAGGAAAGTACAACGTGAAGTAATGAGAAAAGAAGCTGAGAGACTAGGACAAAAAATAGAAATTATTAAGAAACGTAAATGACAAGAGGAAATCAGGGATTCAGTCGTATGAGAAACAATTCATATGGTTTCAAGAAGTGTGGATTTTCCTTTTGAAGATGGAATTCATCAGCTATCCAGATGAAGAGGATACAATTTTATCTCATTTTCATAATGAAATAATGGAAGTACAATCTGGGTAAAAGATGTATTTGTCTGTATTTTCTTAGAAGGGATGATGCTAATGATAAATTAATGCTGTTTTTCAGAATATTTTTCTCACATGTGGTAAAGTGTCAAGGAAAGTCCTGCTGGTTTGAAAGAGAATGTGTATTGTGGTGTTTGGGAGTAGGGACATAGGAGTCACTGCTCCTTTCTTCTGCTCTTGGTTTTAGTATAAAACTACTGTTGGGAAATGGTGCAAATCCCAATTTTTAATTCAAGTTTTCTCATCTGTAAAGCAGAGATAACAATACCTACCTACCTCACAGGAATGTTGCAAGGTTTAATTAATGTTTGTTAAGCTCTTCAGCATTTTTGGATAAAAGCAGATAAATGAAACCTCTTGTTGTTAATAATGGGAAAACCCCAGGCAGAAGGTGTAGTATGATTTTGGGGTTGGAGGGAGGAGATAGAATAATTACAGTTTGTTGTTTAGAGCATATTTAGACAGAACAATTGACAATGTTTTGTTAGAAGTTATATTGTTATTAGTTCTGTGTAAGAATCTAAGCTTTTTCTTTCAAATTGCTAGTGATTTGAGCTTGTACACAGATCTAGTGTTTTGTTTTATTTTAGAATCATAGAATGGTTTGAATTGTGAGGGACCTTAAAAGTGATGTAGTTTCAACCCCCTGCCATGGGTAGGGACACCTTCCACTATCCCAGCTTGCTCCAAGCCCCATCCAACCTGGCCTTGGACACTTCCAGGCTTGGGACATGTTAACACGGGTGAGGACTCCTTTGGCTTTGCAAAGTTGGATAAATCATCTGTATTCCATTTTTACTTCCACTGTAAGGTGAATTCCTTATAGTCTGCCTATATATACACAAAACCAAACCAAGTATTTCTCTGTCATCAAACCCTGTGTCAAGGTTTCTGGGACTGGAGTGTAGTATTTAGAGGCTGTGGGCTTTGGAATAACAAGTCAGTAGGCAACAGAAGTAAGAAAGACATGAAATTCTGTGTATGCATGAATGTGTCTCTACAGTATAATTTAAGCAACCCTGTAATATGGTCAGGGGGAAATTTTTGAGAAAATCGTTGACAAAAGTAATTGAGTGAAATAGTGTTGAGTGATAAGAAAATCAGTGGGGGATTAGCCTTGCTAAACCTTGCTTCTGAAGCTTTTTTCCTATTCAGATAGGATATAGTCAAAGTCACCATTCTAGTTACAGTCAAAGGAAACGCTGTGTGTATTCCCCAGCACGTTTCTTAGAATCCACTGTGCCTGTAGACTCCAACTTTACAAACGTAGTGGTGTGTCAGCAACATCCCAGGTGTCATTATAAATGTCAGCAGCATGTAAGTGGTATTTGTAAATAAGCCCAAACAAGTGAAATGGTCTGTGTTAGTCAACCATTCTGCACCTTGGATACATTGAAGGCTGATGCTTGGTTGAGTAGCTAAACTAAATATCAAGTAGTGTTACACAGCTTGAAAAGAAGCTCAGCTCTAAAGAGAAAAAGCAGACTATTTTCTAAGTCATTCTGTTAATGCCCAAGAAGATGTTTCCGTGAGTGCTAAGAAACCAACTGTCTATAGACTCCAGGAAAAATGGTTTATGGAGCTCTCTTGCCCATGCTCATTCAGAGCTTCAATGGGGAGGCAGAGTGCTGCAGCTCTGAAGAGTAGCTTGAATCATCTTGCATGAATATTGCTCTCTCCAAGGATATTGGCATGCAAAACAGATTCTGTTCATCGTAGAGGATGTTGAATACACCTCACACATGGCTTCATAACCACTTTGAGATGAACAGGCAGAGTTTGGATTAGGTTCTTGTCAGTGGAAGCAAGTATGTGTGTGATCAATGCAGATAGGTGGAAATAATTCCCTTTTCTCAAAGCATTTGCTTGGTGTTGCTTAATTTGTGTACCCTGTCTGTGTTTTTTTCTACCATGTATATTTTCTAGAGGGAACTTATTCTTCCCCTTCCTGCCCTTTCCCCTCCCTTGTAATTATATTTTATCTCCAGTGGTCAGAGGGGGAGAGTGTCCTCCATATTTATTTCTGCCTTAAATGTGGGGTGAAATCAGTTTAATAAGCACCTTCAAGTATCTACTGCTGACAGAGCTTTGTGGGATCACTCTCTGCTTAAACACTGATGGGAAGATGGCATCTGAAAATGTTTGGAAAGATCTGAATGATTCACTCTGTAGAAAGGCCCATGGAACACCTCTGTTGGCTTCAGATCCACCTAATGAAAGTGATTTTTGAAAATCACAGTATTAATAGATAATTTAACATAGGTTTAATGTTATCTCCATAACCAAAGCGCTTCTAAATTTCTAATCTAACCTTACTCTCTTGTTGGTCTGTCTGAAACCATTCACTTTTGTCCTGCCACTCCAAGCCCTTGTCCCCAGTCCCTCTCCAGCTCTCCGGAGCCCCTTTAGGCCCTGGAAGGGGCTCTGAGATCTCCCTGGATCCTTCCCTTCTCCATATGAACACCCCCAGCTCTCCCAGCCTGGATCCAGAGCTGAGGGGCTCCAGCCTTCAAAGTATCCTCATGACCTCCTTTGGATCCACTCCAAACAGGTCCATGTCCTTTGTACATGAAAAATAACCAGAAGTTTCAGCTGGAGCATTGCTGTCAGTGTGAGTGCACGTGGGACACTGCTGTGAGGTGACACTGATTTTAGAGGTATTTCCAAACTGCCCACATGCTGTTGCTCTCCAGCCCTCCAAGAGTTGCTTGTGGCTGCTGTGAATGCTTAACTGGTGGTATTGCCAAAAATTTCCCAGTGGCCAGAGCAATTGCACAACCCTGATGTCTTTAGGAGGAGTCAGAGCAGATCTTTAACTTGCTGGCAGAGCCTGTGATCTTTGTGGCTTTGAAAGAAGTGAGAATATTAAGCTCAGACCTTGCATGCATGAGGTTATGAGTGGTTTATTGCATTGCCTTGTAATGGTATTTCTGGGATTTTTATCAGCAGTGTCAGCAAGAGCATCTACTAATAGCCAGCTAAACTTTAAATAGTTAGGATCTTCCAGTAGTGACCTTAAAATAGTTTCTTCAGCCCTGAGCCCTGCAGTGAATTTTTTTTTCTCTGCATCCCTGTAGTCATGGCCATTATAAACCATACTTAATGTTCCTGGACTCCCAGTCCTGGAAGTGTTCAAGGGCAGGCTGGGTGGGGTGTGGAGCAACCTGCTCTAGTGTAAGGTGTCCTTGCCTGCAAGGTTGGAACAAGATAACCTTTAAAGTCTCTTCAAACCCAAACTATTCTGTGATTCTTAGTGTTGTTGTACCAGTGTGTGGGAGGAGCAGGCTTGGTTCTGCAGGTTCTGTGGTGGTACAAGTGGAAGGAGCTGATAAGTGACAGCATAATTTCGGTTTTGTTGAGCAGGATGTTTTATTTTGATAAGCATTTTCAGGTTTTGAAGAAAAGTTTTATGAGTGTGGCCAGTTGCTCAAGCAGAATAAATGGTTTTCAGACTCTATTTTTACATAGATGCATAAATGGTTCTTAAGTGACCCTAAGCTGAAATTCTAAATGAGTTGTACTGATACCTTCATGATTTATAATGAAGTAAAAAAAAAATCCCTGGTTTTAATGATTTTTGTTAAAGACTACAGTGCTGATCGTGGGTTACAGCCAGATTTTCTTATGTGCAATAAAAGCCAAGTTTTTAAGGCCCAGGCTTTTTTGAGCATGATGATTTTAATGGCACTTTTCAGCCATCTGAGAAACTTCAAGGAAAAAATTTACATCTTGATGTCCTCTGTGAGTGTCCTTGCTTTGCTTTATCTGTGGCACTGTTAAAAAGGGCCATACTTGTTTCATGTCTGTTAGGGTCTCCCCCAGACATGAATATTTATTCACTTTGCAGTATCTGTTTTCAAAACATCAGCTCAGAACCTAAACTTGTTTACAAAACAACCAAAATAACCTTCCAAAACAGATTGTTTTGAGATGCTTGTGTATCGCTTTTATTCATGGAAAACAAATATTTCCTGCAATGCTCACCATTTCAATTGGCAGATGATACCAGACATGTTTATTTAACTTGTGTCAGTGTTTTTCAGCTTTCTGCAATGTGTGTATCCATAGATACTTCCCAGTGGAGGAGGCAGACCCCTTAACTTTCTGATACTTGTGAAGTAAAATAAAATGTATGAATACACTTTCCTTCATTGCTTTAAGCCAATCCTTGAAGTGTTTTGCAAGCTCTGCAGATGAGAGGATGGAAACAAGTGACTTAAGTCATTAAATTTGCTATTCTTGGGTCAGCAGAGATGCTGGGGAACACTTGCAGTGAGCTGTCAGAAAGCATTTTGGCCAGAATCTGGAGCCTTTAATATTTCTAGAGCCCTTTCAGAGGGCTTAGTCAAAGCCTGGTAGGGAAATTATTTACAGGAAACAGGGTGCTGCACCACTAAATCAAATTGGCAACTCCCATTGTGCTGGATTTATAAATTGATGTGGGTAACACATCATCTGCATGTCAAGTTGGAAATAGGATATAAATATTGTTAACATGGAAAAATATGTTTAGTGCTGTGTGAAGCCCTCATTCAGTGTTGTGTGATGTTTGCTATTGACTGTGAGAGCTTTTGAGGGGTTTCTGAAAGCCATAACGTGCTGACTGCACACAAGTTAATGAGAGGTATTTCTGTTCTCATGGCTTCATAGCATGAAGCCTTGGTTCAGCACTCTGCTGAAGTGAAAAGAGTTGGGCAAGTGAGAGACCAAAAAATTATTTCATCTGCTGAATTTTAGAATTTCATATGTAAAACCAAGGGCTTTTTTGTACAGGTGAGATTTCAGCCTTGAAGTTAATTCCTGAGTCACAATAGCATCATACTCACGCTTCTGTAGGGACCCAGGACTTAAATGTTGCATCTTATAAACAAACAATAACTTGATCATTTATTCTCTTCCCTTGGGTAAAGGATGTCAGATGTTGGCAAAATCCTCATGATTGTCCTTCTATACTACTTTAGTTGTAGGTCTTAAGGTGAAAAGCATGGCCGGTGCATTTGGCTCCCCTTTTGAAGTCCATTTTCCATCATGGTTGAAATAAATTTTGAAGTAATCTTACTGACATGTCCTGTGAACTTTGCCTCACAGAATGATTTGGGTTGGCAGAGACCTTAAAGCTCATCCTGTTCCCACCCCTGCTATGGGCAGGGCCACCTTCCACTCTCCCCAAGGTTGTTTCAAGTCCCATCCAGCCTGGCCTTGGACACTTCCAGGGATCCAGGGGCAGCCACAGCTTCTCTGGGCACCCTGTGCCAGGGCCTCCCCACCCTCACAGGGTAAGATTTTGTCCTTGTATCCTATCTAACTCTGTTGGTATGAATCTGTTCCCTGTGTCCTGTCCCTCCATCCCTTGTCCCCGGTCCTTCTCTGGCTCTTCTGGAGCCCCTTAAGGCCCTGGAAAGGGCTCTGAGGTCTCCCTGAAGCCTTCCCTTCTCCAGGTGAACACTCCAGCTCTCCCAGTCTGGCTTTACCCAGTCCACACATCTCGTGCTGAGGATCCCAGAGATGGATGCAGCTCTGCAGGTGGCATCTCATGGGAGCAGAGGGGCAGAATCCCCTCCCTCGTCCTGCTGCCCCCACGGCTTTGGATGCAGCCCAGGACAGGTTTGGCTTTCTGGCCACCTGCCCTCAGATTGCTCCTGTGTGTGGGACCCCTCCCTGATTTCACAGTTGAACTTAGTTTGACAGTAGATCTCATTCCATCCTTTTCGTGGACTCAAGGTGTGACTGAAGATGCAGATCCTTTCATCACATATTCAAAGGGATACCTTCTGACTGCAAAATAAATCTGGCTTGTGCCCACTCAAGTGTTGCTGCCAAACATCTCAGGCTACCAAGCCTAATGTTTAAATTAACTCTTGCAATTCCAGCTTTTGTACAAGAGCAGTTTAAGTCCTCAATCCCAAATTTTGTTGACACAAGAATGATTTGCTCTTCATTTAGCATTTTGCTACTTGAAGTTTGCTGGGGAAAACAAATCAACTTTTTGATGTAGTGTGATTTTTATTACCTCACAGAGTGACTAATGATGGCTTCTAGCAAGCGCTTTGTCATTTAATCAATCAGCTAATATGAACTGTAGACTAAGACTTTCAAATAAAATTAGTTAAAATATTTGTGACTTTTTAAAAATGAATAAATATGTTCTTAAACTGGCCATGAATGCACATTCTAATTCTTACCTTTCTGTACAGGCACTGGTCTGAAGCTCAGAGCGTGTGGAGCACATTTCTCATCATATTCCTAATAAATCGGAGGAATTTCAAAGTGCCAGCCCATTATTACCAGACTAGGACTTTTTCTATAATAGGGAACTAGCAACTAATATGTCTCCTGTCAAGTTTAAAAATAGTGCTATATCTCCCATTACCACACCTATTAGTTCCCTCTCCTCTTGTCTCAGAGATACTCTAAATCGAGGAGCCTTCATCTGCTTAAACCTAATGTAAGCCCTCAGCATCATCAGTGCTATCAAATTTATAGTCAGAGGTGCAGCACTGGAGATGTGGACTCCTGTAAGCTGTGTTGATCCTTCAAGTACTGTAAACATGCTGCAAATAAGTTGGATAAAGCCAATGTACCATTTAACAACTTTAGCAGTCTCTGTTAAAATCATTCTTTCAGGCTTCTGAATTACATGGCAAATGGGAGCTTATAATTAACTGTTAAATCATAATAACTAATTTTCTTTCAAATCCAATTGCAAACCTGGCATACTCTCATATGAGGTTATACTCTCATATTAGACTTGTATTTTTTTTTAATTTTACCTTGTTTAAAAAAATCCTGTTAAGTAGTGAAAGAGCTCCTGAAATTAATGTAAAACTTTTTGTGAAGATAATTATTTGATGTCCACTGCTCTGCAGCATACTCATGTCAACTTCTTTAAATCTATTTGGACCATTAAAGGGAGGAGACAGAGGAACAAACCCTTTGGAAGAGTTTGCTGGTGATGGGTGATCATGGCTGTTGTGGCCCTGGTTCTCCATCACATCTTCTCTGTGTCTTTTTCCTTTCTATTTTGCTTTCCTTTGGAATGAAATTTTTTTCCTAATTAAATATTTACAATGCTTAATTTGCATTTGTTAGTCTGAATTCTGAAAATAGTTTGCAGAGTACTGAGTATCCCTCATACCCTGTCCTGAATGGTATTTAGTCCTGTGTATACAATTTAGGAGGTCAATTAGACACAAAGAAACCAAATTGTGTATTGTAATTGCAGTTCCCAATGAATGAGGATCAGCACATCAGTCACTGAAATTTCCCTGAAAATGTATCTTTGGAGTGCTGTGCTCCAAGGGGGGATGGAGGATTCCCCACCGAGGTAGTGTTGACTGTTGTGGTTTTGAGTTAACCATAAATGTGATGCACAGATGTCTTTCTCCACTGGAAAAAGAGAATAAATTGCAATAATTTATTCAGTATAGATTAAGATCTTCAAAGATGTTGATTGAGGATGGCTAGAGTATAGATGCAAAGTATTTATGACAGTCTCAGGCTGTGTTAGGGAAGAAGGTAAAAAGAAAATTCTAGGGATTAAAGTTTTTTTTGCTTTTCTGTAGTTGGAAAAAAACCAAATTTAATTTACTACAGAAAATTATGAAGGTCATTAGTGCCTTTGCCTAGACAAAGTAGTGAAACAATTTAAATACTGAGTTTTAAAATGCACACACTGCATATGCATTAACAACTTTTTCCTGAGGATTTATAGCAATATTGTTAGCTTAGCATTTATGGGGTAATGTGCAGATTTTACAGCACGTTACTTTCTAAAAGCATAAACTCCAAAAGGAGCCTTTAGTGTCTCTTGTGTCAGGGTCTCTGGGTTGATAGCCACAGGACATCTCAGAACTCTAACTTCCAATTCCTGCTGTTCCATCTCAGAGTTGAAAACACAGGTGTAGGAACTGAACCTGGCAGTCCTCATGGTCCACTTAAGATCAAACCAATTCTTTAAAAATTCTGTTGTTTGCAGTTCTGGTTGCATCGTAGAATCACAGGATGATCTGAGTTGGAAGGGACCTTCAAGCCCATCCAGTTCCACCCCTGCCATGGGCAGGGACACCTTCCACTCTCCCAGGTTGCTCCAAGCCCCATCCAACCTGGCCTTGGGCACTTCCAGGGACCCAGGAGTTGCCACAGCTTCTCTGGGCACCCTGTGCCAGGGCCTCCCCTCTCTCACAGGGAACCTCCTTCCTAATTTCTAATCTAAATCTACCTTCCTTCACTTTAAAGCCATTCCTCTTGTTCTATCACTCCATGCCCTTGTGTGTGTAGATCATAAGCACAGTAAAAACAAGATGTGATATTTTAGTGAAACCAAAGCAGGCCAGGCAATCCATGCAGATTTCATTCCTTGCTGTCTCCAGGCAATGGTAGATTTTGGTATTCTGTAGGTGTTTGCAAGTCCCAGGTTGTGTGCATGGACCAGACTGTGGTTTATAGGTGTCACCATGAATGTTACTGCTGCTCAGCCATCCAAATACAGGTGAACAATTTTGGTTTACCACATTCTAAAAAGAAGTGGAGGATTTCTTTCTTTTTCCAGCTGATTTATACAAAAGATAGATTGTCATTCTCACTTATGCAGTTCAGTAATGACAAACCTCAGAGCTGGTACTTTTGGGTGATCTAAATACGAGGTAAATTTTGGTCAAACCTTAAGATGTGATTGTGTTTAAGGTACAGCTCTGAGGTTTCAGTGAGTCACAGCCATGAGTGGGAGGGCAATGCAGGCTCTTGCAGTCTCTGTGTGTGTATTTACACCACCTCCCCACTTCAGGTGGGGATGGCAGGGAGAAGGGGCAGAGGAGGAAAGGTAAGGACTCTTGATAGTCCTTTAGAAAAATCTCACTTTATTGCAACATGGAACATGGAAAATTCTGGCTGTATCAGCCCTTGCTGTGTGTTTATGTGAAACCATCAAAGGTTTAGGTACCTTGGTGCCCATAGTTCATACCTGGTGGGTTTTGCAGTGGGTTCAGTTACGAGACACTGAACCACGTGTGCTCGGATACAGCGGTGGAATAAATTTCTCATACGTGTGGGACTGTGACGGTTAAAACAATCATTACTGAAACCATATACCTTATTTCCTGTAACTAATAGCAGATCTCTACCTGTGGAATATATTAACAATTATTCCTTTGGGTTTGGATGGTTGCTCAGCTGTTTTGTTGGACAGATATTTAAACGTGGTCTGTAATTTATGTTGTCTGAGTACGTCAATGAACAGAGCTAATTATGGCTTCCTGATGCGAGCTGTGCTGATGTTTGTGAAACCACACTTCTGTATGTAAGACAGAGTGAACGTGTGTTCTTTAATAAATTGTGAAAAATGATGGGTTTTCTCTGCCTAGGTTGGTTAACAAAAATACCTAAGTTGGCCTTCACCTAGAGTTTAAAAAGAAGCCATGGTTTTGTGGCTGGTTGAACAGTTGGTTCTTCCGTTTCTTTAAAGTAAATTTTTATTTATTACTCTGTATAGTAGTCAGACTCCTTTTAAAAGGAAATTACTGGTTTAAACAGCAGTAGCCCTTTCAGGGACTCCATCACTTGCCACATTTCAGTGTGGGGTAGAGCTGCAGCAAGTGACAAAAGTCCTGGCTGAATGTCACTCTGAGCTGCTGGCTTTGAGACAGCACCTAATTACCCACCTACACTTTTCAGAACTTCAATATACCTCTGTATTAGTCATGTCATTTTGACTCTGTTACCACTTGGAAGGACTTTTTTTTCAGATGTGTAATGTGTATCCTGAGGAATGTGCTGCTCTGTATGGTAAAGACAGAGTAGGAAATTTTCAAAGGAAAGGATCCTGCAGCCGTGTGGATGGGGTTGAGCTGTTTGAGGAACACCCAGGATTGCTGGCTCCAGAGAGGAAATACTGTAATGAGAAAGGGGAAGCTGTTCTGTTTTTCTAATATTTGTTGTTTTCTTTGAAATGGGGAAAAGAATACCTGGAGTGATTTATATTTAATTGAGGATTGCATTCCATCAGATACGGTGAATGTTCTCAGGCCATTTATCAGCTGTGTCTTTTGGAGACCTCTGAGGAGTTTATGGTACATATTTACCTTAACTTGGCTGGGTCAAGGGAAATAAAGCAAAAATAATAGCTGTTATTTTTGTATGTGAACAAAACTGGAAGTCATGTGGGTGAAATATGAGCCAAACGACTGTGTCCTACCTCCTCTGTGTCTTTCTAAGTATAAGAAATTATTAGTTATATATAATATAATTTCCTTAGCATTATCAGTGTATCTTTTAAAAACATAAGATTTATTGACTTTTTAGTTGCTTTATCTTAGTCAAGCCCTGAAGTGAATGTGACATATATTGTACTGCCATTATCCTTTAGTAGTATCTTACTTAGGTAACATCTTATTAAAAAAACCAACCAACCAAACAAAAAAGAATAAAATAAACCATTTACTTCTTCTTAAATAACATTATAACATTTTTTCTAAATTGAATTTGGTGCATATTGCTGGTAATGTACAGAGATCACATGATAACAGATTCCTACAAGTGCTAGTGAGGGTTTTCATAAGCAGTACCTAATTTTTTGGGGGCAAGTGAGTTTTGTAAGAAAACCTTTGAGCTTTAGGTCGTCTCTGAAAAAAAAAAATGTGTCATTGCTGATTGTCACCCTCATGGGCTGCTGCCACGGGGTCTATGAGTGTTATTGTGAAGAATTACATATCGAGAGTTATCTTAACACCCACTCCACGACACATCCACGATTTCAACCCAGTTTCCCGGTGTAAATAGCCAAAGGGGGTTTGTTGTATGACAATACTTGTGTACTATTTGCATCATGCAGTTTCACTAATAGATCTAAAGGTAGGTAAATGCAGAATAATTAACTAAATGTCAGGGTCTTAAACAGGAGGAAACACGAGGACTGAGCAATCTCTTACCGTCAGCACGTACAGTCATCCTCTGTCCCTGGGAGGGATGTGCAGTGAAAACTGGTGCAAAATAAAACCAAAGAGCACAGTGTGGGTTCAGCTAAACCTGGTGTTAGAACCAGTTTCAGAACCAGTCTGGTGAAGTGTGATTTGATCAGATGCTTCATGAACAAGTTGCTTTATTACTGATACTGCTAATGATTTGTAAATTAGTTGCAAGCCTCCCCGAGTGACTGACTCAGTGGCATTTTCCAACTTTTCACATAGCCCTGTTTTTAGGGGCTGAATTTATAAAACACTTCCCTTTAGTCCCTTGAATTAAATTTTCAGTGGCATTTGATGACAAGCATGGCATGATTAATTACAAATTGTTCTTTAGGTGAATAGTGCAGATTCTAAACCACAGCTTGTGTTTTTATAGCAGTTATTACCCTGCAGGCTCCAAAAGGGCTTTGGAGGAGAGAGTATGATTTTGGTTACATCATTGTAAATTCAGAAAACGTCAGTGATCTCAAAAGTGTGATTTTTTTGAAATTAGGTCAGTGGAAAAGAGATCAGAAACTGCTTTGCTACCTGAAAAGAAGCAAGCTCCAAAATGAAGTCTTTGCTTCCAGATGGCTTTCCTTTTGATTTTGCAAAGAATGCATTTGTTAAAATAAGTAATTTATTTGAAATATTGTGGGGGAGTGAATAATAAAGCAAATGATAAGCTGAAGCCAGGCTGGATTAGGGCAAAAAAGTTGGAGCATGGAATGTTTTTTCTCTTGCTGATTGTTCTGTAATGACCCCAAAGCTCTACACCACCATTACATTTGGCACCATGGTGGACCAACAACAAAAAGCTACCTAAAGGTTTCTTATGTTTTGTCTCCCAATTAAATTGATACAGTGTTTGGAGTTTTGTAGATGGTTAACTGATCTTTTGATAGCTACAGTGCACTTAAAAGGCTTTTTTGTTTGTTTTCTGCCCTCTGATTACAGAATACATAATAATTTTTAACCTGATCTTGAATCAAACTAAATTTCTCAACTGGTTAAGATGATGATTGAGATTTTCAGGACAGTATGTAATTCTCTGTTGCATTTTCACTTCTTGTCACCAGAGGTTTTGGTAAGATAAGGTTTACAGTCTGAAACCACTAGAAATTGCAGGTCAGGAAATGGGTGTAAGGTCTTGCAATGTACAGTGTCAAACACGAGTCCTGAGTGAGTTTAGTAGGGAGTCCATCCTTCTTAGGGAGTGTTGAGAGGGAAACCATCAGAGAGGTGTTTGTGGATGGTGAACACCTTTCAGGGTTTTGTTTTCAGCTTTTGTGTGTGGTGGTTTTGCTCGAAGCATGTGAAAGGCAGCTTTTGAGTACCCCAAGGGTGTGACTCATGAGGGCGATGAGCAATAGTCACCGGCTTTCAGCTGTCCCCTCGCCTTGGCCAGCACGTTCTGCATCCTGTTTGCGAGCAGCTCTGTGGCTTTTTGTCTCAGAGCTTCCTTGAGCCTCCTCTAGTGTTCTCTTCCACCCACTTCGGAGTATTCAGTAGAAGTAAAATGGTTTACATCTCCTGTTGTTGCTGAGGTGGGGATCTCAGCTGCCAGCAATGCAGGAGGGTGTCCTGGGGGATGCCCCAACTGCATCTCCCCAGGCTGCTCTCTGCCTTTTAGTGACTTACCCAGATCACTGTTACTGGTAACTGTTCTGGCTGAAGTGTCTTTGAATTGCTCTTTAATTTTCTCTGCCACCAGGAAAAGGAGGGAAACCTAAATAAAGATGAATAAGCTTCATCCTAAGTTATGAAATAATTGACCGTGTTAGTGTGTAAAGTAAAGCTGTTTATAAATATCTGATTGAAACCAAACCCATAAATTCAAATACAATGTATTCTTAAGTCCTGCACATTTTCATTTGTTTAAAAATTACAGACAGAATCTTCTAAAGGTCAAAATAATCTAGTCATCATAATTGCTAAGTAGTCTTTCTGAAGTAAACTCATTAATATAATATTAAGGATTAATTTTATAGGAAAAATGAAGACCTTGCAATATATTTCTTCATCTTACAAAATAATTTTCTTAAGTAGCAATATTGACAATAACAATAATAATAATAATAAAGATATGTTTCTAAAGTAAAATACTTCTTTATTTTCATTTTCAGGTTTCAGACAGTTCTGAAATACTTAGAAAATGAGTGTCCTCCTCATTGAACCCTTTTATGGTGGTTCCCACAAACAGCTGATGGATCTTCTCCAGGAAGAGCTACAAGAGGATTGTGTCCTCTGCACACTCCCAGCCAAGAAGTGGCATTGGAAGGCACGGACTTCTGCTCTTTATTTCATGCAAACAGTGCCAGCAAGTTCTAATTACAGGTAATCAAGGGATTGAATAATTTCTAAACTCCAGTTGAACAGATGCCTTCAACCAGGTCTTTTGAGCTTATTCCTTGTGTGTGTGCAAGGGTGTATGTGGGAGCAATTAGAGACTTGCAGTGGGCAGCACAGGTTTTTCTTCTTGGGATATAACTGGGAAATTACATGTTTTGTTTAGAATTTCCTAACTGTTTTGTCTTTCATCTCCAGTCCGTGAGAGTCTTCCAGTATCTGGGTACCTGATGTCTATACATGTATGTGTATCTCTTATTTGAAATTTATCATGTGAGCTCAGTCATTCTGAAAGGTTTAAACTGTGCTTCACAGATTAGGCTGAGAGATGGCACAGATGTGAACACTGCAAGCTTCCTCACGTGCCCTCCCATGTATCTATTAGCAAGTCTGATTTATCAGTGTCCTGCTCAGGCTGACCTGGAGGATTAAGGGAGCAGTTTTATCTTAATGATGGTCTGGTTCAGCAACTGTGGGTGTCAATTATACATTTATGTAAGTGGCAAATTTCCATCAGCTAGAACCTGGGCTGATAAAAGCAGGCTATTTAGGTCAACAAGATAGCTATCATGCAGTGAGAATCAGCCACTCCAGAGCCAAGCTGTCTCTAGACCCAGCAGTTTTGCTTGGCCTACCTGATCAGATGAGATGTGGCGAGGTGATTGTCTGGAGCAGGGAGATAGAGCTTTGCTCACAGCATGCAGAACATTCTGTGGGGACCGTGCACCTCCATGGGGAGAGACTGTTCATGCACAGGGTTCTTTTGGCACGAGCAGCTGCACAATGAACTTCAGGAGGACTCTGAGCACACCTGGATGATGTGCCAATGAGTCACAGTTTGGAACTGGGGCTGGTATTTTTTACCATGAGTGAGTAGGTGCTTCCTGAGGAAGGATTATCATTTTCAAGAGTAGATTTGTGCTGTAGAAGGCTGCATTTGCTCAGTGTTACCCAGCACAATGTCTAAGCCATCTCGGAGCACATATTGTGTAAATGTACACCTTTCCTGTGCCTGCTTTTGGCTCCCATTTAAAATAATCTCCCAGCCTAAGCCAAATGTTATAATTAATTTCCCCCGTTTTGTCTTGTGTGAGGCATTTAGCGTTGGTTTCCTCTTGCTTTCTTTTTGCAACAGTTTTGTTTTGGAGGAGTGTACATGACAAACTGTTATGTAAATTTGTCTTGTATCACAACCACATCCTCCAACGCATCACAATGTTATCTGTGTTCCTTCAAGGTCAGCAGCCCAAGCTGTCCAGCACTAACTGTATTAAACTAATCAGACATCACTCATAGACATACACTTCATTAGTTTAACTTACAGTTACATTGACCTAAGATAACTTAATTCCAATTTGTCAAGTAACCCACATCTTGGGGAAAGGGGGAGGGAGCGCTGACAAAAAGAAACAAAAAAAAAAAAGCAAAATCCCACAAAAAACCCAACAACCCAACAAAAAACCTTCAACCCAGCAGCCTGAAAACTCACTTGAAGTTAATAAACTTGCAATCTGTCATAGACTTATGTGCAAATACAACCTCTACTGACAGCAAATAAATCTGATCTAACCAATGGAGCATCTTAAGGAGAGGAAAGCGTTTTCTTTGCTGGTGCTGTTCGGGTTGGAGCAGAGGGAATCAAACAGTCAAAGTTGACAAAGATGCGATGGTTAAAGTAGAATTTGTACCTTGTCCTCGCAGGCAGCATAAAATTTTAGGATCAAGGGCTGATATGGCTGGTGAGAGGAAAGCTGATTAGAGGTACCTTCTACTTTATTTGCACATTTTTAATGTTTGTTTTGTAATTGAATGTTTCGATTATGTTATTAAATTGAAAGTATAAGTGCATCAGACTACAACCTATTAAGGATGACTACCCTCCTATTAGAAAAAACATTGATTAAAATTAATTTTAATTCTGTTTTTTCTAAGCTTTCTAGTAACCACTGAAGATCAGCTTCCCAGGTAGTAGTTTGTAAAGACAAAATTCCATTGCAAACTGGCAGGACTGTGTGTTTGGAATTGCACATTTAAATATTTCAACCTTCTTGTGAGGTCATGGAAAATACCAAATTTGCATTACTTATAATATTAACATTATTTACGGAAAAAAAACCCCTTTCTTTTATAAGTGCTTTTCATAAATGTGACATTTGTAAATACCTTGTTTTTATTTGTGTGTTTAATAATGCAGAAAGGTCATGGGTATTTCAAGTGCAAACTCTTGTGATAATGGAGCTGCCTTACTAAATCTTTATGTTCAAACTGTACTTTATTTCAAGATCCCGGTGTGTGTGAGAAGTAATGCTGATGCTGTTAAGTCTCATGTTAGATACATTCTAGAGAAGCAGTGTAGATATGTTTTAAAGGACACAGACTTCTATCCATATAAGCTGATTTTTGGGAGGAGGAGGGTTTGTTAGTTTAAATGTGACAGCGAGTTAAGGAATAGTCTTAAAAAGGGCTTTTGAAACAAAGAATGCAGTGCAGAGCCATAGGTGTTAAATTCAGATACTGTGCCGTGAGCAGAGAGTTTCTGTGATGGACTTGCTAATTGTTTTATCAGAGAACAGACGTGTCCTCCGTTGGGCAGGAGCTAAAGCTGAGCTGGTAACAAACAGGGCATTTAATGTTACTTTTGTGAACTGTGTGACCTCTCTCTCAGTGACATTATGTTCCCAAGAAGGTGGAGATGTCCCTGAGATTGTCACAGGGAGAAGGTGTCCTCATCCTCCCCGGGAGCACACGGAGCTCTCACAGAAGGTATCGGACACTCAGTGCTCGATCTGCAGCACGGGGTGGATTTGTATAAATTCCCCAATGCAACGTCCGTCCTGCATTTCTGCAGAAAAGTGTTGCTTTTCTGTTTTCTGGCTTTGTTGAGCAGTTTGTTAAACCAGCTCACGTCTTCCTTCATCTCCTGAGAGGAGCACGGGAGCCCTGAGGAACGGGAAGCCCGGGCATGCAGAGTCCCTTCAACTTGGAAGGCCAGAAGGAGAATTTAAAGGTGGATGACTTGCTTAGAGAACTTGAAATGGTCTCATAGATTGATGTGCAGCAGCCACAGACTGAGTTCTAATTGCTCTAGAGTTGCACATGATTGTTCCTTAATTGGAAAGAAGGCGTTTGGACGTTGAGTTGGTACGAGGAGTTTGTAGTGGCAGTTTCCAAATCACAGCATTTGAAATGCACTGGAAAAGGGAGGAATTCCTGTCTGCTTTCTCTAGACAAGGTTTTCAACAGTCTGAGAGTTTTGTTAGCAGTTGGTGGGATATTATCTTCATTCCATGGATTTGGAAGGTCCAGCAGAGCCTCCTCAGGCTGCTGGCACTCTGTAGAACTCCTATGCTCACTATTTTGTCACCCAACTTCCTTCAGACAGCTTCAACTCCTTGATAAATGTGGGAGTCTGATCTTTAGATTTGTTTTCCATAGCACACAGTGAATATTCCATAATTTTATAAAGCATGTAAAAAAAGAAATTTTTTTAGCTGTTTTTTAATTCTTAACTGAAAAAAGTTCTCAAATTTGAAAATACCGTTGTGCAATTTAATGAAAAACAAAAATGTTTTTCTTTTCCCTGTAATTATTTTCTTTATTACAGCAAACAATCTATTAAATTACAGAGAGTAAAACATTGGTATGACACATTAGATGGAAGGAGTTTATATTTTAGGAGCTATCCTCTACAGAAAGTAATTCAATCTCTGGAAAGTTAGGAGCATAAGACTGTAAAACAGAGTGACTAAATTCAGAGTAGCTTCCAGTGTGTTTTAATAGCACTGCTAGATTATTTTAAAAATATATATATAAATATTATGTGTAACATTCAGTATTGCCCCCCAGGTAGCTGTTCATATGAATAAAGATTTTATTTGTAACAGATTCTAGCCCTGAAATACCCCTAGGGTAAATGTTAGCATATATATACCCCTTGATATCTGACAACTATATTTTAAAGACAAATTCTGTGCTTTTTACATTTTACAAAAGAGAAAACAAATTATTGTTTTCAATTAATAGAGCTTGGAAAAAACCTCCAACCTGGGGGTGTGGTGTTCAGCAAAGGAGAGTATATTTCAGCAGTATGTAATGTAGATGTGGTTGTTTCTTGATTTTTTTTTTTTAAATATTTTATTAAAATCTACTAGGTTTAAGACTGTTTCAGAACTGATGCTCTTGTTCTATTCTATAAGGAGAAAATGCATTATTATAGAGTGAATTCTGTATTAACTGGTGGGCTGTGTCCCCTAAATATCTTAAAAAATAGTGATCCTTTAAATTTTTATTCTGGTGAAATTCCAGTCCTACTGAAAACATAACGCTGTGTGGATGTGTGAGCATTTGCAATCTTGAGGATTTAACTGTTTGCTAGATATTTTATTTTCAGAAACATTCTTGCATGTCCTGGAGAAGGTGTTTGAGGATGTGACTCCTAGCAGAGCAGGGCAAATTTCATTAAATCTGAATGCATAGATACCCATTTGTGCTGGAAGCATTCCTGCCTGTTTACATCTTTCTGTGAAATACTGGAAATGTTCATATAATCTTCATAGGAACTGCAATAATTTTTCCTGCATTAGAGGCCTTCCTAGAATTTGGCCCTCATAAAGCTCAGGTAAGGAATTAATAAATTGTATATGTGAGTAAAGCATTAGTTAAAAGAAGATAACCATTTACCTACAAATTAAAAAAAGTTTATCTGATACTATTTGAGATTTTTTTGGCGTATTTCATGGTGTTTGCTTCTTTATATAGGTGGATAAACATAAACCTCGTTCATAGCATNTAATTATTTTCTTTATTACAGCAAACAATCTATTAAATTACAGAGAGTAAAACATTGGTATGACACATTAGATGGAAGGAGTTTATATTTTAGGAGCTATCCTCTACAGAAAGTAATTCAATCTCTGGAAAGTTAGGAGCATAAGACTGTAAAACAGAGTGACTAAATTCAGAGTAGCTTCCAGTGTGTTTTAATAGCACTGCTAGATTATTTTAAAAATATATATATAAATATTATGTGTAACATTCAGTATTGCCCCCCAGGTAGCTGTTCATATGAATAAAGATTTTATTTGTAACAGATTCTAGCCCTGAAATACCCCTAGGGTAAATGTTAGCATATATATACCCCTTGATATCTGACAACTATATTTTAAAGACAAATTCTGTGCTTTTTACATTTTACAAAAGAGAAAACAAATTATTGTTTTCAATTAATAGAGCTTGGAAAAAACCTCCAACCTGGGGGTGTGGTGTTCAGCAAAGGAGAGTATATTTCAGCAGTATGTAATGTAGATGTGGTTGTTTCTTGATTTTTTTTTTTTAAATATTTTATTAAAATCTACTAGGTTTAAGACTGTTTCAGAACTGATGCTCTTGTTCTATTCTATAAGGAGAAAATGCATTATTATAGAGTGAATTCTGTATTAACTGGTGGGCTGTGTCCCCTAAATATCTTAAAAAATAGTGATCCTTTAAATTTTTATTCTGGTGAAATTCCAGTCCTACTGAAAACATAACGCTGTGTGGATGTGTGAGCATTTGCAATCTTGAGGATTTAACTGTTTGCTAGATATTTTATTTTCAGAAACATTCTTGCATGTCCTGGAGAAGGTGTTTGAGGATGTGACTCCTAGCAGAGCAGGGCAAATTTCATTAAATCTGAATGCATAGATACCCATTTGTGCTGGAAGCATTCCTGCCTGTTTACATCTTTCTGTGAAATACTGGAAATGTTCATATAATCTTCATAGGAACTGCAATAATTTTTCCTGCATTAGAGGCCTTCCTAGAATTTGGCCCTCATAAAGCTCAGGTAAGGAATTAATAAATTGTATATGTGAGTAAAGCATTAGTTAAAAGAAGATAACCATTTACCTACAAATTAAAAAAAGTTTATCTGATACTATTTGAGATTTTTTTGGCGTATTTCATGGTGTTTGCTTCTTTATATAGGTGGATAAACATAAACCTCGTTCATAGCATTAACTACTAAGAGTTCTAAGAGTGTGAATTTTGATGTTACTGCTCAAATTCACTGCATCTGAAGATGGGACGTGGCTCATCTCTTTGGAATTACTGAATAACTTTCTGCCTAGAGATTGTCTTGATTTCACCTCGTGTCTTTGTTGCTCTGTGAGTTTTAACTGCAGTTTTGTGTGAGGCACAGTGGAATGTGCTCCTAGAGATCCCTTGTGCTTTGATGAGCTGATGTAAAGGCATGGGTATATAAGGTGACAAATGTAATATCCAGTATCCCATAAAAGACAGGGTTCAGGTCTCCTGGGAATACATAATCACAGACTGGTTTGGGTTGGAGGTGACCATGTTGTTCCAACCCCTCTGCCATGGGCAGGGACACCTTCCACTAGACCAGGTTTCTCCAAGCTGTATCAAAGCTGGCCTCAAACAATTCTTTGATTAAAAATACCATGTGGGTGTAACTCAGTGATGGGTACAAATATGCACATTCTCACCTTGCTGTGGAGGTGCCCAAAGGAGGGTGTGGGAGCCACTTCTTCGCCCCGTGCTCCACTTTCCCGCTCCCTTGCTGAACAAAGGGTCGTTACTTCTTTAAATTCATTAGTGCTAAACTTGCTTGTGGTTTTTTTCCCCCTGAACAAACCGTTTTGAGTTCACCCAGGTTAGTTCACACGGGCTGGTGCAAACGCACACACTTTTGTCCTGCCCACGCTCCGAGGGAGCTGGCTGGGAGTTCGCTCCACTCTGGGGGCCAGATGGCCGTCCTAGCACCATGTTGAGCCTAAACCAATAAACCCCACTGAGATACGAGACACAGGCACCATGTACTGAGCTAAAACAACTTGGTGACTTCTGACCAGAGCTGGCTGGTGTCCAGCCAGCTTCGAGTGTAAGCAGAGAGAATATACGTCCATATGGAACGGCACGAAGCTCCACCACTCAGCACAGATGATGCCCTCCACTGCTGTAGCCCTGGATAATAGAGGGTGTCCCAGCCTGGATAAGGGGTGTGAAATTCTCTCTGCTGAGGGAGAACTTGGAGGCCATCTGATGCTGGAAAAATGTAACATGGGAATGTGTGTGTAAAACTGGGTTTTGTTTGATTTAGGTTAATATCGCCCCAAACCTTTTCTGGAGACTTCTCCTGAAAAATGTTATCGGTCAGAGAGAACTTGTGAAGGGGAGCATATTATCAAATGGGTCTGAGAATGATTTTTAACAGAATGAATGCTAATATAAATCAAGGTGTTAAAGTTAACAGAAAAGAAGGTTAGAACCTATAATTGATTTGCTTTTTTTTTAATGGGGAAGATAATGTAAATAAAAACAAATGATAAAATAATTAAAAAATTAAAAAGTAAAAAAAAAAATAATCCGGTAAAAAAACTTAACCTAGTAAAAAATGAAGTAAAAAGTTAGGGAAGGTCTAGAGGCAAAATCATTTCCTATTGAGGATAACAGCACTGCTGTTGTTTATCTGCTCACAACCAGACTGCGAAAATTTCCTTTTCAGTGTGACGGAGAGAGGCTGCCTGAAAAGTTTTTGTGAAGCCGATGAAGGAGGTGGGATGTCCTTTTGAGGCAGATGAATTCCCTTGCTCTGAGGAGCCAGAAACAATGCTCTGGTGCTCAAAAGTCCTTGTACAGCACCATGATTTAAGAACAAATGTTTTTATTCTTAGGTCTGGCTGCCGAAAAACTTGGAGGGGGCGATCCAATAAGAACAGCAAAAAAAAAATCTTCTAAGAAACAGGACAAAAAAACCTCCTAAGTAAACTACCTGAAATTTATTCAGGCAGACAGCAATGTGATCTTAAACATTCACTTTGCATTAATCAACTTTGCCTCAGATAAAATGCTGGCAGATGGTAGCTATTCATTTTAAAAGTGACAGGTTTTCTTTACGTTTTTGTGTGGAAACCCCCACATGCACTCTTCCCTCCAAAAACTTTACTTGGTTAATTTGTCCAACATGCCTTTTTTTTTTTTTTT